>CAXKVY010016237.1:0-17828 GCA_964058915.1 Tetropium fuscum | reverse complement strand
ATTCATGGCACACAAATGCTTTGTACTGTTGGTTACACCGGAGCTATTACATATTTTCAGAAACAACAATAAATTAAGTTATATATATATATATATATATATATATATATATATATATATATATATATATATATATATATATATATATATATATATATATATATATATATATATATATATATATATATATATATATATATATATATATATATATAGTAATATTTATAACCTTATTTATATTTTTAATTTTTATACTATTTTGACTTTCAACTCTTATCTCCTCAGGTGGGTTCAGAGTTGCACGCTTATGATGTCTTTAATTTTACTATATTTAATTTTACGAAATCATAAATGAAAAATATATATCAACAATAAAAAAATGAAATTTTATGTAGCGAATAGGTACTCCTTGTTTACAAAATCCTAATATAAAATGTAATTAACAAAAAACCAAACTTACTTAATAACTACCAATAATGTCTCCACAGTCTTATCTCGGACTATAACTTCTTCCTTATTTCAATTTAAAATATCTTCTCTCTTCGTGTACACTTATTCCAAATCCCTACTGCTACTCCTACTGCTACCTACTGCTATGTAGTCTCTCCTCCAGTCTCGAACCATCTATTAGTATCTTTTATACTCTCCTCTTCGGCTTCACTCCTCAGCTAAACTCACCACCCTCCTACTACTGCTGTGACAATTTCTCAGTCTCTTCTTTATATATCTATGCGTTTCTCGCAAATTTCTTAATTTTTTTCCTCTTATAAACTGTCTAATTAATTAATTTCTTCTCCCTTCACAATTTTTATTTTTCCTAACAACCATACTATCTCGATTTTTTTAACACAATTTTCTCTAATATTTTATACAATTTTATATCAAATAAATACCTACTAAATTACACTTTATATTATATCTTCCAAACTTTGGCATCTTTTGTGTCCAATATACATTCTTCATCTATATTTGCAACAAACAACATACACACATTCTACCGGATAAAAGTTAAACACAACAAACATATAAACATGTATTTCTCCATAAATTTCAGATTTAAACATTACATCTTTGGTATGCATATGTGTGGAACCCGCTCATACTCTCTTACATTCTCCATCAATCCACAATACCACTACTACATTTCGTTATAATATATATATATATATATATATATATATATATATATATATATATATATATATATATATATATATATATATATATATATAGATATATATATATATATATATATATATATATATATATATATATATATATATATATATATATATATATATATATATATATATATATATATATATATATATATATATATATATATATATATATATATATATATATATATATAAATATATATATAGTGATAAACGAAAATACAGAACTTAAAATCAGTAATCAATAACTATCGCAGAGACTATAGTATAAGTGCAAGCACACATGCACCTCTGACCAACCTAGAGACTACAGCGGAATGCCAACCAGCTACGCGCCTGATTGGTCGAAACGTAAAATCATTATAACTAAATAATTAATCTGCCCAAAAATCTAATTCAACCAAAATTACAATAGACAAGTCACAATAATAATTATAGAGTATCGAGCACTAATAAACTATGTGTAGATTAAAATATTAATGCGGTTGTAAAATTGTTAGAGATTTCTAGCTACGAACCAGAATGAAAATATCAAGGCAACATAAATTGAAGTTATCTCACACATAAATTGAAGTTACACAATAGAAAGTGAATCTGATTGTATAGTAGTGTTTAGAATTCGAAATTATATAAAGTGAAAATCATACCGTAAGAGTGTTAAGTAAAATTAAGTAAATTAAATATTATGAAGCAATCTGATTGGCCAGATCATAACATCATAACAAGAAAGAAATAAGGTAACCAGGAAGTGCAAATGTTTTTAATACCTATCAGCCCTGCTTGCTCTTTCGTTTAGTACTGTCCTCTATGTTTATCTTTTTGTGATGGTTGTAAATTAAAGCCTAAGCCTATTTCGTCCAACATGAAGTCTTTCTTTCTCATATGGAGTTACAAAATTAAAAAATAATCAGTGATTATGAATCAGTCCACATAGATAAGTACCTACTTCCAAAATTTGCCTGCAATTCTTTCTGGATCGCATAATTTGTATTTGTACAGTGTAAGTCTCTTAAGATTGACACCCCCCTTATCTCACTTATCCTTTGCCGATTTAACTCATTCAAAAAAGGAGTGGACGCGGTTTTTGATGAATTTTTATAATCTGAGCACGGATATTAAAAATCTCGTAAGATATACAAGGTGGAAAATAAAACATGATTTTTTTAAATGGAACACCCCGTATATTTTTATACCAAAATAATGTCCTTAATTTTCTGAATAAAAATTCTTTCTGGATCGCATAATTTGTATTTGTACAGGGTAAGTCCCTTATCTCACTTATCCTTTGCCGATTTAACTCATTCAAAAAAGGAGTGGATGCGGTTTTTGATGAATTTTTATAATCTGAGCACGGATATTAAAAATCTCGTAAGATATACAGGGTGGAAAATAAAACATGTTTTTTTAAAATGGAACACCCCGTATATTTTTATCCCAAAATAATGTCCTTAATTTTCTGAATAAAAAAATATCTAATTGTTATATAATCACTCCACCTGTTCGTGAGATATTACTAAAAATTTATCACATTACGGGTGTCAATTATAAAACAAAAAACATATCAATGCCATTTATTGAGATATTAAATAAATAATATATAGGTGACAATAACAGTAACGAGTAATAACAATAAACAACATAAGCCTAATAAAAACAAATAAAAGTCAATATTAATACAGTAACACAATAGAGTAACACAATTTTATTTATTTACACGTAACGTAATTAAATATTTTCCACGTAACCACTACGTTCTGAATACACATTTGGCATCGCTTTATAAAATTGCTTCTCACCCTTTGAAATATATCACCATTTTGGTTTAATTCCTCAATTTTTAGCGGGCCAATGTATAATACCGTGCCTTCCTATCCAAATAGGATATTTTCTGTTTAGGTATTCGGTGACGTTCCTTGCAGAGTGTGGTGGTGCGCTCCATCCTGCTGCCAAATAACAGATCTGTTGTCCACTAAATTAATATTATCTAAATAATTTTCAACTGGATGTTGAAGAATATCCACATAACGTTGTACATTTAAAGGCCCATTTATAAATACAGGACCTACAATAGCATCCTTGTGGATGCCACACCACACGTTTACAGTTTGGTATCCTTGTTTTTTTATTTTTTTTACAATATGTGGATTTTCCGCTCCCCAGTAATGTGCATTTTTTCTGTTAAAAATTCCCGCAGTAGAAAAACTGCTTTCGTCAGTCCAAAAGACATGACTTAGAAACTCATCATCTTCCTCTATTCTATCAAGTATGTCTCTGCAGAAGGTTAACCTGTCTTGAAGGTTGTTGTCGTCTAAATATTGAATGGGCAAAATACTATATGACTTCAAATTATGGCGATGTAATATTTTTATCACACTTCTTTGTGATATATCCAATTCTATTGCTGCGGCATAGAATGATTTGGATGGATATTCAGAAAAATATAATAACGCGTTGAGTTCTGTGTCTTCTCCTGTTTTTGTTCTTCGTCTTTCCCTTTTTTTGTCTCTCAGAGATTCGGTATTCATAAACTTTGCATAAATATTTTTTAAACTATTTTTGGAAGGAATAACCTAACATACTCCCTCCGAGCAAGAGACTTATTCTTGTTGCACTGAATATAAATTTCAAGTAACTCTTTTCGCTCTTCCAATGAATATACCATTTTCAAAATAACTTAATATCTAAGAGAGTGAACTACTATCTCACAAAAAACTGGATGATATCTGTCAACAAATAAACAATGCAAATATGCATTGTTTCCAGAGGTATCTTGATGTTCTTATTTTATAATTGACACCCGTAATGTGATAAGTTTTTAGTAATATCTCACGAACAGGTGGAGTAATTATATAACAATTACACATTTTTGGATTTTGAAAATTAAGGACATTATTTTGGCCTAAAAATATACGGGGTGTTCTATTTAAAAAAATCATGTTTTATTTTCCACCCTGTATATCTTACGAGATTTTTAATATCCGTGCTCAGATTATAAAAATTCATCAAAAACCGTGTCTACTCCTTTTTTGAATGAGTTCAATCGGCAAAGGATAAGTGAGATAAGGGGGGTGTCAATGTTAAGAGACTTACCCGGTACCTCTAAGAAATTAAAGTGCATTAGGTACCGCATTGGGGTAGCACCTCTAAGCGTGTTGAATATAGTGTGGTATCAGGGAATTTCGAATTGTCGAAATGGCAAATTATTGTGAAAATTTTTATAGGAAAGAATTGTTTGTTTTTCTAACAGACATGATGGGAACTTGGTCATTTTGATCTGGTAATATTTTTTTTAAATATGTCGTAATGGTTTTCCACAAAAGTGTATAGTTTATAACCATGTTAACTTTCATTCTTAAGCTAATTGCCAAGAATAAGTTCATTACGATAAGTATTGAGTTCAAAATTCGAAATTTACTAAATTTAATAATATCAATATGGCCGCCTATGGTATAGACGCTCGTAATATTAGAGTTAAATATAAGACCCTATAATAAGGTCTAAACCAAAAATAAAGTAAATTTGTTTGTTGTAATAATAAATCGGCGTTAATTTTTATAGGTAATCTCAGTTTTATTTGATTTTCTCTTAATTGTATTGAGTATAAGGTGGCCTCTTCTATTGTATGTAAATTTTTGTTATACGTTCTTGGAATTTAGTTCATGTAATCGTTCAGAGTTGCATTTAATTAAACTAATTATAGTATAACACTCATTATTGTCTTTAATTGTTTAATACTACTAAGAATCAATGCACACTAACTAGTCAACGTAAACATACGCCAGCATATAAAATTTTATGGTGGATAATATACTGTACCACAGGTTTCCAGGAAAGTAATATTCCTTTAGCACTGTTTCAACAGGACGCGAACGGTATTTATGTCATAAGTATTGAAATATTATTCACAGTTGATGTGCATCTAATTGAGCTTAGCGACCTCTACACTAACTTAGCATTTTTGCTCTATTTGTATGGTGCGGGGACGAAATGCACAATATTCATAGAAATTCCAACTAAGATACGTTTCTGAATTCGAGAGGTACTACGGGGTGAGCAAAAATGGACGCTGGCCATATCTTAGAAACCAATAATCGCACAAGTTTCGGTAAAACTGTTCCATAGTAAAATGATCCTGAAGAATAGCTGAAAAATATTTTCGAGTTTTTTTAATGGCCGCTAGGGATGTAACAAGCAAGTATAAAATTAAGTTTTCTAATTTAGTGGTATGGAAAATATACCGTCAAGCGGGGCTACTGTAACATCCTAGGGCTACTTTGACACGTGTGCGCGCGCTCGTTCTTATCTGTTGTATTTTTCTTTCTCTTTAATCTTTTTTTGCGTGTTTTGTAGTCAAAGGTGCTGGCTAATTAACCATGGTAAGAAATTACGAAAAAACCCCGAGAACCCGGGACTACAAAATTTATTCCGAGGGATATTTAAAAAAGCGTTCCAGACATTAAAAAAGGCTTATCTAAAAACAGGCGGTTATATGGTTCACAATCCCACGATGAACTCTTATAAACAAGTGTCTTGAGGGACATCATCGCCCGGTTGGTGATCCCAATGTTGTATCTAACGAGGAACAACGAGTGATGCGGACACTCTTGACCAGGTTGCTATGGGGGGCTTAACAAAGTTAGTTACACATTAACAAGGTGGACATACGTGCCGTTGTAAACATTTTTTTGGACATGCAAGGAAAAACACAGTTCGTTCTTTCATATACAATTACCCAATACCAGATTTGGTAGAAAATTTCACAACAAAATTATCTATCTATTCGTATTGCGACTAAAATTTAAAAAAATGTGTACGTCCTAGGAGGTCATAAGCGACACTGACGATAATTACATTTATAATTATGATGAAACCAACATCGATGTTGACCCTGGGGCAAAAAAAGTTATAATGTCAACCAGAAAATGCTGCCGAAGCTGCGAGAGCTCAGGACTCGGGTTTTGTAGAATTATTGAAAGAAATCAGAAGAACAAGAGAAGAACAAAAAAGAAGAAAAAGAGGGAACAAATATCATCCTGGAAAGCAACTTATAGTATAGAAGTTAAGAAGATAAGTTACACCGATTTGCCTGGCTTCAGCGAACCAGAACCAGATTCAGACGCGGGACCCTCGAGATCTGGAACGAGAACTTCACCCAAGAAATCTCACGCAAAATATCACGAAAAGTCGCTAAATATCACGAAAGAGTTTGCTAGGTAAATATGACCCCAATACAAATTGTGGAATTAAAAAAATTGTCTGTTGAAATTTAGAAATTATAGAGGGTCAAATAAATAGATAGAATGTCTCAAACGTCGCAAATGGAGTTGTGGTATTTACACTGAAGATAGCAAAGAACCCTATTTTATCTGTGCAGGACTGGAAGATATTGATGAAAATACCCATGATATATTTTCAGATAATAGTGAAAATAAAGATATGAAAGGTATCAGAATCAAAGATTGAAGCTCTAGTTCTTCTATATTCCTTATTCTTGACTAAGGCCAAATAATTATTTGTTTTTGATTCGAATGATGATGATGATGAAGTTTTCATTGAAAACTTGAGTTGTAAGTCTAAAGAGATTTATTTTTTATTAGTTTGTAAGCCTCAATTTAGTGTTAATTTTGAAGACGAAAAAACAGTTTTGTGACAGAAATATGTTAATTTTATGTTCGATTTAAAAGTAGGTAGTGTGAGTTTTTTTACTGTTTTTGGCATTTTTTGCAGTTGCTATTGTCATACAAGTGCTTCTAATATACATATTATTATTTTGCTATACAAATAGTGTCTTTTGGTAAATGAGACCACATGTTTTGTAATTCTGCATCTATAATATATTACTTTGATATTAGAGGCACCATTGTAACATTTTAACCAGGTGCCAAAATAGCCCTAACTACGGGGTAACTTTGACACCCGAAGTTTTATTTTTTTTCAGAAATTATTCATCGTGCATTAATTTGGATTATGCCAGCCGATCATGCCAGTCGACAGGCCATGCATGCGAGTAAAAATTGACGAATTAAAGCAAAATGGCTGATTAATTCCAAAGCGTGTGAAGTAAATTTATAAAGCGATGCCAAATTAATATCCATTCAGGATGGTGGTGGTTACGTAGAAATTATTGTCATAGAATTTGTGTTAATCTCTTTAAGATTTACTTTGTTTTTGGTCTTTATTATTCTGCTGTTGTGAATTATTATTACTCATTATTATTAACAAGTGGCGTGATTAAATAACAATTATAGGTATATTTTTGAATTTAGAAAATTAAGGACCCTTTGTTGGTTTGAAAATATATTGAATATAAATAAAAAAATAATTTTTGTTTGAAAGGTTGAAAATAATTAAAAATACAAATATAATTTTAGCATTCCAATTAAAAAAAAAACATTTTACACCCTGTATATTTAATGAGATTTTTTAATATGCATAATATCCGAATATAAAATATCAAAAATTGTCCTTTTTTTGAATGAGTTAAATCGGTGAAGAATAAGTGAGTTAAGATAGTGTCAATTATGAAGCTCACGCATCTGATACACAAAACTAACACAATAATTAGTATAGGCTTAAACAAAACATTTCATCTATCTCTTGAGTCATTTGCTAATTCTAACCAACGGCATGTATTTTTATTACAAGCATTAGTTTCTATTAAATGCCAAGTTCCAACATTATTAATAGATTACGTGTATGGCAAATTACTCATTTTGATGGCAATTTTAGAAGGTACGTACACTTGCATCCAACCATAAAGCTGCAATTAATAAAGACTTATAGTCCAGGCAAAGAAGTATCGATTTTCAGCGATTGAGAGAATACTTGAAACATTTTTAAATTTGGTAGAGATATTTATTAGATGATCTTCTTCATTAGGTAAAAAGTCCTGAATAATTAAGCATGAGGAATCGCCGCCATCTTGAATTGTGAACTTTTTTAATTTATTATTATTATCCAAATTTGTATCAACTTACCCATTATTTGTATCCGTAATACTGAACATAAACTATTATCGAAGTCATAGTATACCATGACAAAAAAAGATGCGAACGTGAACGACTTCGAGTGGTTGAAACTACTGCGGCAATCATTGAAGAGTATATTCACAAGTTTATGACACTACGGAAAATACGGAAAAGACAATACGGACAATACGGAAAGGACAATACGGAAAAAGGGATGGTGGACCATGAACCCATAAATCATATTTTTAACGTAAGGCAGAGTCACATAAAATAAAACTTTATTCATAAATATAACGACGTAGAAACAAACATAGGATAAAAAATTGTATACCTATGAAAAATAGAATAAATTATTGGATAAATTAACAAAGACAAACATTAATATTTAACACTTGCTATTTGTTATATTCTACATTTTATTTAGAAGTATATGTGAGGAACTCTGTAATTTACGAAGCACATATAGAAATACGGCACTTGTAAAAAAACTGTAGGTATATATTATCAGTTTATAAATGTGTAGTGTAATTAACTTCATAAACTTGGTTCAAAAAAACTGCTGTATTCTTTCAAGTTGTTGAGTATTTTTGGCTAAATTATAGCAGTGACTTTTCAGTATAATACAAAATGTTATGTTAACAACTTATAAAATTATGTTTAAATATATGAAACAATATTAAATTATGAACTACTTAATGAAAAATAAAAAACTTTTATATCAACTTTGACAATACAGTTTTGGTGCCATTTTCTTTTTGATTTTTACAGGTATCGTATTCCCAGATGAACTTCGTGAATTATTTGTTACATTCCTATAATAAATATTTTTGGTTGTTCTTTACCACATCTAGAATCAATCTAGAAGAGTTTATATTTTCTTATTCCAGTAATAAACTAGACACAGCTTATTTCTGTTTTTAAATTCCTCACCATTTCTGAGTAAAGCAGTTTATTAAATTCGGACAAGTTATATAGAACTTTCTAAATTTCCAGCTGACACAATATATAATGCATCAGAATTAATACTTAGACTCAATAATGTGTTATTTAAATTTAAAATTTAAACTATCTTAGGAACTCTGAAATAACCAACCTGGAAAATTACTCAGATTTAGTTTACTTCTTTGGAGGATATTTTATTACTAGACAAGTAAGTGATGACAAAGCGTCGATGCGAGGACAAACCTCTTGAAACGGGTAGCAACCCTATATATTAGCTACCTTTCCAAAAACGAGTGCAATAAATAAATGAAGTAGTGCAATTAACGATATTCCTGAGAGTTTTCATCAGCGTCTGGTTAAAAAAAGAGAAAGAATGAACATATTAAAAGAGAAGGCGCTGCAATTGTTTATGATATTATTTCGGCTGTGAGACCACGTTCTCTCATATCTCCTATCCAAATTAGTCTTGCTGAATTTTTGTGTAGGTGTCCAGAATTTGTAAATTTATATTTAGTCAAGACTACAATATAACTCAATGAGTACATGATAGAGCCAATACAATTTGCCTTTGAAAACTCTTTTTAATTTTTATAATGCCATTTACAATTAAATCATCTATTTAACGAAAACAATGACATCAAAAATATATGACCTTTTTTACTATAAATAATTTTATAAAACATTAAATTATTTTTTATTTTTATAATACTTAGGTATTTTTTATTATGTAAATAATTTGGATGTAGATTACATACTCTCAAATTACAAAATATATAGGGGTGTACACTACTATTCACCAAATTTTCAGGGCTTTTTTATATATTTCCCAGCATAATAAACATCTGTGCGAAATTTGAAAACTATTCATTTTTTAATTCTACTTCTTTGCCTGGACTATTAGTATTTTATAAATTAAACACAAAACTCACCAAATTCATTTAGTGTACGCATTATTAAACATCTAGTAGATGTTAACAGTAAAAAGCGAGCATATCTCGACTCATTAATTCCTTGATTTCCGACGCGAACGCTGGCCTAAATCTAATGCAGTAATTTAGTGGATGGGTATTATCCACATTTTTTATATAAATTATAATATCTTTCTTAATAAGTATTCATATATGTTTATTGTTGTGATGTTTGAATTATAATATTTTGGAGATTATGTGCTGTATAAATCTTGAATTTTGATGTGTAACCACCCACAGTCAAACCTGTTCCCTCAACATGGGCGTCCGGTTCACGAAATATTTACTTAACGTATACGCACCTAATTGTCAAACATGTGTTATATTATGTAGTAGACGGCTACAGAAAATTAACAAATTAAGTTAAATCCGGATATATAAATAAAACTGTTGGGCCTTCGTTGTATTTTTTGTTACTTAGATCTCCTCTCTTAGCTAATATAAATATTCAGAGACAAAGCAATGCCTCATACGTACAAACGTAGCATGGTAGTATAATCAACGTCCAATCGTTGGAACATTGGGTAAGTATAGACAAATACATAGAGAATGTCATATCAATGCATATTGTACAGGGTTGCCTTTTAAAATTGAGACCATCCTTATCAACCACAGGTTTAATTATTTATGAACCAAAGAACCTCAACAAACAAAATTTGCAACTAATATAAATTTTAATATAAAGGTGTTTTATTATCTATCAAGCATATAAACGTATAAAGAATTAAAATATTATTATATTGTTAAATTGTAACAATATGCATCATAAGGTATAAAATAACAGTTAATTATGTTGACTTTTGGCACGATTTCAAGAGATACTGGTACATCTGCACCAGGGGCGTGCGGTGAAATTTTAAGTAAGGGAAGCAATTTTTAAAAACTTACCTATTTGTAATGTAATTCGATTCTTCGATCGCTTTGTGCAAATTCGTCAATGACATCATTATAAAAACGCCGCTGCTCCAACAGCATGTTTATATAGGAAGTTTATTTTCAATGGATAACAGCGATATTTGCGAAAGTCTCTCCTATCCCGTGGAATTTCTCACGAAATGCTTTATACGTTTGAGTGAGAAAAATCGCGTTCTACCCATCTCCTTATGGCAGGTATTGTCAATACTA
Source organism: Tetropium fuscum (assembly GCA_964058915.1). Lineage (NCBI taxonomy): Eukaryota > Metazoa > Arthropoda > Insecta > Coleoptera > Cerambycidae > Tetropium > Tetropium fuscum. The sequence goes on along the minus strand of CAXKVY010016237.1, from coordinate 6,647 downwards.
ATTCACACAATTTCGATACTTCAGTGTAGGCATCATCTAGCTGCTTGTCTTTTAAAAATTGCATTAGTTCTTTAGCGTTATTTTTTGCATTAATGTCATCAGTTTCTTCTGTAATGTCTTCTACTTTTAGTTTAGATCGCAGTAACACTCGGTCGAAGAACTGGCCACAATGAAGAAGAAACATGGCCAACTAAATATTTTCCTAATATTTTCTTACCCTGTTAACCATTTAAATTGTTCGCAATGTTTTTCCGGATAAAAAAGCCTAATACAGTTTTTCATTTTTGTGGTTAAATATTTCTTGAGCGGTTTTGCCCTTCCTTTAATAATTGATTGAAGCTTATTTGCGAAGTTTAAAGATGAAAATCCCTTTATTAAGACATTATTTCCGTACGAGTCGTCATTTGAACCATATGAGCAGAAATCCTGAAAACTCAAAAAATATCGAGCTTTTTGCGTTTCTTGATCTGAGCCGCCGGTGCTGCTACGTATCAGCAAACTTTAGATTCGTATTCATCACGCCAAAAAAACATACAATTCCGTTGAGAAACCTACTACGGGAGTCATGTTATGAAACAGGCACTTTTGAACACCATTTGATATAAAAAAAATTGATAAGGAAGCAATCCAGTAAAATTTAATGCAATTTGAATAAAGAAACTAACAAATCACTGAAGCTTTTACAATTACCGCTTGTGCGTTACTGCTAATTAATATAAATTTAAATTTTCAATTTTCAGATGCAATAAAAGGAAAAGCCTACCTATCATACGGAAAAGGAATCACAGACAAAATGAGCAACATTCTACGAAAACACAAAAATGACACAATCTTTAAAACCGACAAGAAAAGAAGCATTGTTTCTCGAAATGCCAACAAACCGAGTCCCCTTGAAGCCCAAGGAGTACCTATATAGGATACCATGCCTTAACTGCAGTAAGTCGTACGTAACTAGGATTAGCGTAAGGAAGCAATAACATGGGCATTCGGTAATAACTCATCCAACTACTTCATCTTTGTCCCAATATATGAAGACAACAGGACATTCTATAGATTTCGACAACAGAAAGACTCTTTTGCGTCGCCCAAAACGAGATAACTCGTTAGATGCATATGGATTATATACTCGGGGTGGTTGTAAAAGGTTAGTAAATAATATGTGGACATGAGAAAACTGATAAATTTATTCATTTTAAGTGGGGTAGCACAACAAAATATAAATACTTAAAAATTATTAAAAAAACAGTCAATAAAAAAAGTGCTTTAACATTTCCATTTATTGTGATATTCTTTGTTATACAGATAAAGGAGGCCTTTCCTCTTATGCAGCGCAAAAATAGCGGATTTCTCGACGGCGATTTTGAATGGTATATACGCGACCGGCTCTTGTTGGTCGTTGTTTGTTTGTTTCTATTGGGGGTATATTACGTACCTAATGAAAATTTTTTGGTAGATTTTGACAAGTTTTTTTGGATATTTGGATTTTGATTTCACGAGCAAAATCCTGTTGGAAGATGCGAGATATCTTGTAAGCGTTTTTTTTCTAAAAAAGTGAAATTAGGTACAAAATGTAAAGAAAACAACAATATTTTCCAAAATATTTTGATTCAATATTTTGAGTTTCATATCGTGACGTAGCTATTTTCAAAAAAATGAGGCGTGGCAATCAATATGATATTACTTGGTAGCATTTTTCCAGAATTGATTTTATATCATTATTATGACGATTTCTGCAACCGTTCTTGTATGTGTTACTATATTTATGGCTATACAGCTCTAATAATCGGTTAATCTTAAATAAGTTAGCGTAAAAAATAAGTTCAAGGACTACCAGAAGCCGTGATAAATATGCGTAAAAAATAACCAACAGCAATTCAATGGTGTTAAACTAAGAATGATTAAATTCAAAGTAAGTATATATTATGAGCTTTGAGGTACGGTCCAGAGATCACGCACTATGAATTAATTCAAAAATAATATTCATGTTTCAGCCGAACGTGACACCCAGTATGTAATATTGCGTGGATTATTAGTGGATCAGTTAATAAAAAAATCACGTTCCATGGGCATGTTTGGCATGAAAGTATGAGGCGCCACTGTCTATTTTATTCCACAACGGCTTAAAAATACAATTATTTAATTTTTATGTCGCATTTAATAGTATGGTGTTTAGTTTGTGTAAAGTGTGAATTATGGAGGGCTTTTAATTTTCTGAGAATTGGTAGAAGCAGATATGAATGATTTTTCCTAAAGCCTGATAATATTTGAATCTATACCTAATATAGTAATTTTAATAATATTTATTTAATGTAAAAAAAAATATTTAAAATATTTGAAACTAGTAAAATCTAAATAATGTAAATATACCATTACTCAATAAGTATATTTTGAGAAGAGAAAAAAACATGTCAACAATAATTGATTTTCTAATATCTAGTTAACATAAAAATAAAATAAAGATAAAGATACTATTTATTTAGGTATTTATGGTACTATGCTAAAAATTTGCTACATCAACTCTCATAATATATCCTAAAATAAAAATCAAACGTACAAAATAATAAAAAATAGTAAAACATACAAACAAAAATAGGCATACGACAGTAAAAATAAAACACTAACTTCTAGGTATGTATTTTAGTTTAAGTGTTTTATGATATTAATATTTTTAATTTGCACTTTAATTGCTTATAAGCAGTTAATGAGACGAGAAGAGAAGAGACATTAACCGTTATATGAAAATTGAATAGCCCCTATACAAAAGTTGTATACTATTTGTGACAAATGAACTGTTTTTTAAGGTTATACAGCGCGTTTTACTGAAAACCTATCATCAGATGAGTTGCTGCTAAAACCTTTTCATATAGCCCCTATATTAAGAATATTAACTTATATTCCAGTTATCTATATAACCATTATAATCTTATTGTATAGCGGTTATATAATCTAGAATATTAACTGCAACATTCTTGTTATATAGTCTCATAATATTTTTGTATAACCAGTATAGTCTCATTGTATAGTACGTATATTAAAAATGTTCTAATCTAGAATTGTAGTTGCTTAACCACAGAAGCTTTTTTATATACCTTTTAATGCTTTTATATTAAAATGTTTTAATTGTAATATTTTAATTGTATAACCATTAAAATCTTTTTATATTAACAGAGAAAAAACAGAATATTATTATTTACATTTTATTATATACATATTATTATTTACATTTTCTTAAAAATAAACAGAACAACAAAACATTAACACTATAGGTCCATACAATTAAATAAATAACATAAAATTACAAATACAAATAAATAACATACAATTGTACATATTTTTTAAGTATAATGAATAAAAATTAAAGTCAAATTCTGTAGGCAATAGGCTACAAGTGCGGGAGCAACATTTTGATTTGAAATATGTGTGTATTTATTAGAGGCATTTACCTCTGCTAAAACCTTGTTTTATATTTATATTCCAATTTGTTTAGATTTATATTCCAAATATTTTTTTTTGAAAATTAACCTTGGCCCCGCTTTAGGGAAGATATGGGCAATGGTATTATCGTCCAAGATCTCGAAGGCCTCGTGCCAATTTCTTCCTCTGAAAATTAAATACATAATAATATCCACTAAAACGCGCAACCAAGTTTATGCTCAAAAATATAGACTATTAATTTAAAAATTCAGACAGATTTTAATATAGACAGCTCCTCTGTATGTAACTATAAAAAACTTCATATATTCAGTAGGTAATATTTTCAGTATGTATCAACTTTGGCATAGGTATCAAAGGTCCCTATGGCTATAATCACCATAAAGGTGACCATAAAGGTGGTAAAGGTAAAGGTATAGCCATAATATACCTACCTATTATAGGTACCTTTATACCTTTATAGGTACGTATAGATGGAAAATTCGTTCCTAATATAACAAAAAACATCAGAATAGGGAACATTATAGGACAAAAAAATATTGAGATAAAAGCAAAAATAATAAGAAAAGTTATAGCAAGCTATAATAGCTGAGCTGTGTTTGTAAGTTAGGTACGTGCTGATATTTATTTAAGTAGAAAAAAAAATGTCTGCATTGCCCAAATCTGAATTACATATTTTATTAACAACATTATGTAATTTACGTACCCTTGAGCTTCTCTGGAACATCTTGACTTAATCCGAATGTTGCCATTGTTTATCGAATATCAGAGGATAACAAAATTGGTTATTGAAAGTTTTCACACAAGATGCAGCGTCCTTCTCCGTATCACGCTTCAACCGCAGTATCATCATCACCACTCAACCAACCCATACCAGACCACACCACATATTATACATTCAAGGGTCACCGATCGCGTGTCGATGCCAATCGAATGAGAGCTCGCTCGATAAAATGGTCGGATTGGTAGTTATATAGGCGCTAATTTTAAAAAGACGAAACAATTGAAAGGCATTTAACTTGTCCCAAGTCAACCCTAGTTTTAAAGGAGATTAACAAATTTTTACCGGTATACAATTGTTGTATAACCTTTATTCACTACTCATAATATAATTTGTTGTATAAATACTATTCAATATTTGTATACGGCTAACTGTTATTTATTCAGAAAAGAATTATTATATACCTGTTATACAAATTAATGTAGAAAAAATATTTTATCTGGGACAATTTCATGGTATTCTGTGTTTATAGAAGTTTTTATTTACATGTATACAATGTTGTATTACCCTAAGTCACCTTGAGCCAAAACAAAAGTTCACTTAGCGGATTTCTTTCAGTGTATATATTTGCAATATTTTTATGTCTCTAGGAATAGTATTACACATTTTAGGAGCAAGATAGGTATAATACTCGTTGACTGTGTTTTTTTACTTGAGGCACTGCATATGTTTGGCCCGGTCGCGTATGTTTTGTAATAATATTAGAACAATAATATTCTGAAGATATATCGGGGAACTCACCAGATATACCAGAAAAAAGGGCGGATGTACCGGTCACAACCGTAATTTAAAGATATTTAAATTAATTAAAAAAATATTTTCTATCAGTCAAATTGTGAAGCTGAAAACCATTCTTGAATCAACTTAACCATCATGTTCAATGAGAGTTAAATGAGTTCAATGACAACACACAGACAGATGAAATATAAAGAAGATGCTTACCAGTTATACATCTGGACGTATATACGGAAACGAATCATTTAGTAGTTGTACAAGTTCTTTCGCCATTATTGAAGCTCTTCAGAATGATGTACGATTTATTTAATTGGTAATTTATAATTAATTTACCATCAACACCTACAGTGACAGTGCCATTCGCACAGTGACACTTTTATGTGACATTTATGTGAAAATTTATAGAAAAATTTCACATAGAAAACGACTACCTAGTCTACTATTTATTATAATTGTTCTCCCTGAACATATTGACATATAAAAGCTTTAGTCATACATTTATCCAGAAGATGTTAAACTTTAACATGCGTAAAATCTTGTAGAATATATTAAAACAATTAATTTTCCTAGCTATATGATAGAAAATATTAAATTACAAATAATATAATTCATAAGCCTTTAAAGAGTAAGTAATATAGAAATTGCTTGCTTGGTCCATACTAAAATCATTTCTTGGATCTTTTGTAGTAGTCATAATGATCTCTTAGAAATTTTTGAAACAAAAAAAAAGACTGTTAACTTACAAATGAATACAACTGCTTAAAGCGACACCACAATTACAAATAAACCTAAATTCTAGTTCAGTCCAGTACAATTAGAGATGTATAATTACGCTACTTCGTCATACGTTTGTAAACCTTGGTGCCATCGATCCCAGAAATGACAATAATTGTATATTATTGGCAATTGTATAATTGTATATGATTGTATTCTATATGATTGTATATGAAGTAAGAATGATTATGTATTAATTAATTTATTACGTAATTATTTTTTACTTTTTAAAGCAGTTTTTTAAAAGTCGGTTTTGTTTTTTTGTTAAAAATATTTTTGTATTATTCAATCCTAAGCAAGTTATAGAAATTGAAACATTTTCCGGTGAGAAGTTACTTGAAAAGTAGAAAGTTACCTAATTCCAGATTATACGGGATTGTCAATATCAAATATCAGAAAAAGCTCTAGTCCTAGAGATGACTCGTCCGATTATGGAGGTGATTATTTTCTATTTTAGATGACGATTCGGATATGAATTTGGGCGCAGAAAATTAGGAAGCAAAATGTATGGTTTGTATTCTGAAAATTCACGATGTGAGCAGTGGATGAGGTGAATGAAATATTTTCGTTTCAACCATGAACTAAGCACTAATTTCCATAAAAAAAAGAGCCATAGCGTTTGTTTAGATACATGCCAAGACATTTTTATTATAAAAAATTGGGTCTCTTAATTTTTGATGAGGTATCGGAGACCTTTTCTGTATGACAGAGAGAAATATGTCAGTATATCATCCGTAACTGGATAAAAGAAATATATGACAAAATTCGTTTGTAAAAACCACATTGCCTTTAACTAATATATAAATTAACACGTTTTCAAATATCTTTTGTATTATCAGTTTCTGGTACTAAGTGTGACAGGTTCCGTTTCTGCGCCGAGAGTACCAAAGAACAAAAAAATACGTACCTTACGAGAGATCCTGTA
>CAXKVY010016236.1:0-22222 GCA_964058915.1 Tetropium fuscum | reverse complement strand
TTAGACGTGATATGAAGTAGTTGCGAAATATATCGCTATAAAAATATCCACAAGAAAATATAATAATATTACATTACACATAGGACAAATGATATTGGAACAATGGTATACAATTTTACTGATACAATAAAACTAAAAACATATATAATGGAAATACTAATGACATAATGAAACAAAAGCATGTAATGAAAATAGTCTAATTGACGGGCGTAGGAGTCTTTTTGACCTAATCACTTCATGTCGGCTGATAATCTAGGAGTAATAATAGATAATACGTGGTAAATAGTCAAAACTACAGTGGCTATATATAAAACAGTGACGACATACGCTTGCGCAGGCAAAATATGTCGTGATAAATATGAATTAGCTGTATTACTGTGTAGCCATGCCCCTGCTTATCAATAACTTCGTTAATGAGTATTTAGACGAGGTTGATATCACAGTAATGAATAGGCCTCCTCGAAGTCCAAAGCGACACCCAATTGAACATGTTTGGGATGCTCTTGGAAGGAAAGTACAATCTGGTATACCAGCTCCTTTAAATTTAGAGAAGCTTAGTGAAGTTTTAATTGAAGAATGGCAGCAAATCGACCAGGGTTACGTTCAAAACCTAATTGAGGGCATGCCAAGACGAATTGCAGCAGTTATTCGTGCACGTGGGGGAAGCACTTCGTACTAAGTTGATTAGGTTTTTCAGTTTATGTTCAGGTCGTTTTCGTTATGGTTAAATTTTTAAAATTGTTATTGAAATAAATGTAAACTGTAACGTTTTTCTAAAACCCTTGTATCTTCAACAAAAAAAAGTTATTGTAACAAATAAAAAAAGAAAATGTAAGGAATAGATGTAGCTTGATATCAAAATAAGATGTAACAGGTTGGCCACTTCATATGTTGTTTTAAAGTTAGAGTAAAAAGGCACTTTTTGTGTCACCCTGCATAATATGGACATTGGCCTGGTTTTCCAATCTATAGAGATCTATAAATCTACTTTCTGGGACTGCAAAGGGGTCACTGGTATCTATCATTAACCTGTGTTGAAGATGAAGAGTTTTGACCTGCTCTTTTCTCTCCCATAACTCCACTTCGAATACATGTGCGGCTAACATTTATAAAGCATTAAATTAATACAAAATGTTCCTTTTACCTTCTATACCCACCTCCACATTTAGTTTTCCCCATTACATTACAAAATTCATAATCTAGTTTTTTTAGCTCTTTTCTAGCGAATTTTAATTGACGTGGCAATGTTGACAGTGTCACATATTTGTAGGAATGTTAGTAATTAACCGAAAACTGCCGAACGAGTTACCGTTTTGTTTTGAGGAATCCATTTGGCCATAGCGGTGATACGCTAATGCTTACGCTACCTTAACGTGCAGTGTTTTTAGGAATCCGCTACTGGGGTATTTGCTAGTAATGTAGAGGACGTTCTTCGAAACGTGTACTGCCGGTTCTTTCTTCGGCCGGTGTACTGACTTGGGTTTGAAATTTTAAGAAATTTATCTATGTCGTATGGAATTTTTGAAATTGTATGCTTTCCAACCATCTGATTTACACATCTGCCTCGCTCATACCGATAAAAGAAGCGATCTATCTTGAGTATTTTTTCGTCGGAGTTGCATATAACGATTGACATACGTTACCCAATCTTCTGTTACGACAAATCTTCTTTGCACATTATTTTTTCTAGTAAGAATCTGCACTAACATAACACAATTTTTATACTCAACGTCCTTCACTTCTAGATCATATAACTGGTCAGGTCGGCATGCCCCAGCTACTCCAAAAATCGCTACCACTTTTTTCATTAAATATATTTCAGCAGGAGCTTCTAACAAAAACTTTGATATATCATCCTTTGTAAATACCTGAGATTTTCGAGGTTGATATCCGTCATTTTTCCTTTTTATGAATGCCTTCAAGCTGCAATTTTAAAATATCCTGGTTTTTATTTAACGAAATAGTCAATTTCAATATTGAGTATTCTGACCATAATGTAGCAGGGGACAATGTATCTGATTTTTCTGAGAAAAATACCAGTAATACATCTTCCGTTATTATGGACACATCTTTCGTTGTACACCATTTGATGAAATTTTCATTTGGCTTGATTGTAACGGTCTTTAGATTTGTCCGGTAACAACACGCAATTCATGCATGCTGCTTCTTCAATGAAATTCATTTTTAACTAATCTCTAGTCGAATATTAAACTTAAAAGACGTTTATACCTATCAACTTTATATTGAAGAATAATTATTTGATAACTGTCAAATTATTATTTTTTATTGACATGAATGCTATCAAAGTAACGTTAACAAACATGCTCTGATACTACTATTTTTATGGCAATAAACCCCTTAATACCCATTTTATTACAGTGTACAGAGGATTTTCAGAATCTTTAAATTATGTATTTTATATCAAATCGAGGGAAGAATGAATTTTAATACATTACATGCTGCAAAGCCCTTTTAGATGATCGGAGGTATTCAAATAGTACTTGAATACACCTCGCACCTAAAAGTAAGCTTTCGCAGCTTGCTATATCTGAATTGCTAGATGCTTTGGCTTCTACTTCTTCCGAGGTACTTTAGCCGGTTGTTAAAATTTTTTGTTCTTCTCTGTTCGAGACTTTCTGTTTATTTGTTTTACCGTCTTCGACATATGGTTGGGATTTAGATGGAATTATGCGGGTGTTAGTTTATTACTGTTGCTACTGTTAGTTGTGATATTTTAACATAAGCTAAGGTTATTAAGCGTTGGATACATAGTGGATAGGGGTGGAACCTTTGATGTAACTGTAACACCCGGAGTAGTTTCCACAAACACCAAAACACTTTCACTTCGCTCGACGCGCGTTTCGCCAACCAAGTTGGCATCATCCGGAGACGATTAAAACTAATCTTAAATTACAAAATCTACCATATTTATACTATTTTTCCGGTGACGTCACTAATGATATCACCGTGAAATTTACGCGTGACTAATCACGCTTCAATGATCGGTTGCTAAGCAACGCGTAAAGCGGGCTACGGTATGATATCCCCGTCAAATTTACGCGTGACTAATCACGCTTCAATCATCGGTTGCTAAGCAACGCGTAAAGCGGGCTATACGGGATAAGTCCCTTGTCGCTATTCATACTACTATTACACTTTACAATTTCTATGCTCTCAAATGCATCCAACTGTCTATTATTGGTCACATTTCTAACTAATCTTAAATTACTAATATCTATTCTATGATTGTTGTCAAAAGCATGTTGTGCAACACTAGACTTATCTGTTCTTCCATATTTTAGATGAGCCATATGTTCTTTAAATCTGGTGTTAATTGACCGTCTCGTTTGTCCAATATATTTTCGATCACAATCATTACAACTAATTTCGTAAATCCCAGACCTTTCATTTGGAACAATTTTATCCTTTGGATTGTCTAAAAGTTGTTGTAATTTGTTGCTCGACGAATGAATCGCTGTTATACCCACGTTGTTGAAAACCTTACTCAAACCATGAGTAAACCGGGGTTCGTACGGGATGGATACATATTTTGGACCCTCTATGTCCTTTTGAAAGGTCGTAGAATTACGAAGTGTGTCTTTAAATTTACGCTTCCTAATTAGTTTTTCAACTATATCTCTAGGATAACCATTACTCACAGCTATATCTTTAATTAATACTTTTTCTTTTTCAAATCTCTCATTACTGAGAGGGAAACTTAGTAAACGATGGACAAGAAAATTGAAACTTGCCATTTTATGTTGATAGCAGTGGTGAGAGTCATTAGGGATATATCTGATCGTACTGGTATCTTTTCTATATATATCAAATTCTAACCTATTATCAGTATTTTTAATTACTAATACATCTAAAAATGAAAGTTTTCCATTACTTCCTAGTTCATATGTAAACTTTACAGAAGTGAAACGACTATTTAATTTGGAAATGAAGTTTTCTACATCCGCAATCTTAGTGTCAAACACGGCAAAAATGTCATCCACATACCTAAGCCAAATCCTAGGAAAATACTCGAATTCTTCTTTTGCTTCAGTTTCAAAACGACTCATGAAGACATGAGCAATGAAAGGCGATAAACAGTTACCCATTGCGGTTCCTTCATGTTGTTCATAAAACTTGTCATTGAAACGGAAGCAATTTTGTTTCATACAAAGTTTTGTAAGGTTTATATATTCTTCTATTACTTCTCTTCTATAGTTGTTTAATTCGAGTAAATCCTCAAGATAGTCCAAGGTCTGCGGAATTGGTACACTAGGAAATAATGAACAAACATCAAAGGAAATCAAAAATTCACCCTCTTGCAATTGAATATTCTTGACCTTATTAATGAAATCATTCGAATTTTTAACAGAAAAACTAGGCTGTGCAATGGGCAAACTTTCAAATTCCTTAGTCAACCATTTTGATAAGTGGTAAGTCGGAGATCGGAGATCGGAGATTTTCGCCTTTCATTGCTCATGTCTTCATGAGTCGTTTTGAAACTGAAGCAAAAGAAGAATTCAGGTATTTTCCTAGGATTTGGCTTAGGTATGTGGATGACATTTTTGCCGTGTTTGACACTAAGATTGCGGATGTAGAAAACTTCATTTCCAAATTAAATAGTCGTTTCACTTCTGTAAAGTTTACATATGAACTAGGAAGTAATGGAAAACTTTCATTTTTAGATGTATTAGTAATTAAAAATACTGATAATAGGTTAGAATTTGATATATATATAGAAAAGATACCAGTACGATCAGATATATCCCTAATGACTCTCACCACTGCTATCAACATAAAATGGCAAGTTTCAATTTTCTTGTCCATCGTTTACTAAGTTTCCCTCTCAGTAATGAGAGATTTGAAAAAGAAAAAGTATTAATTAAAGATATAGCTGTGAGTAATGGTTATCCTAGAGATATAGTTGAAAAACTAATTAGGAAGCGTAAATTTAAAGACACACTTCGTAATTATACGACCTTTCAAAAGGACATAGAGGGTCCAAAATATGTATCCATCCCGTACGAACCCCGGTTTACTCATGGTTTGAGTAAGGTTTTCAAAAACGTGGGTATAACAGGGATCCATTCGTCGAGCAACAAATTACAACAACTTTTAGACAATCCAAAGGATAAAATTGTTCCAAATGAAAGGTCTGGGATTTACGAAATTAGTTGTAATGATTGTGATCGAAAATATATTGGACAAACGAGACGGTCAATTAACACCAGATTTAAAGAACATATGGCTCATCTAAAATATGGAAGAACAGATAAGTCTAGTGTTGCACAACATGCTTTTGACAACAATCATAGAATAGATATTAGTAATTTAAGATTAGTTAGAAATGTGACCAATAATAGACAGTTGGATGCATTTGAGAGCATAGAAATTGTAAAGTGTAATAGTAGTATGAATAGCGACAAGGGACCTATCCCGTATAGCCCGCTTTACGCGTTGCTTAGCAAACGATGATTGAAGCGTGATTAGTCACGCGTAAATTTGACGGTGATATCATACCGTAGCCCGCTTTACGCGTTGCTTAGCAACCGATCATTGAAGCGTGATTAGTCACGCGTAAATTTCACGGTGATATCATTAGTGACGTCACCTGAAAAATAGTATAAATATGGTAGATTTTGTAATTTAAGATTAGTTTTAATCGTCTCCGGATGATGCCAACTTGGTTGGCGAAACGCGCGTCGAGCGAAGTGAAAGTGTTTTGGTGTTTGTGGAAACTACTCCGAGTGTTTCGTTGGATACATGTATTTCTAAATCTATGTTAGTGTTGTGGGTCTTTTGTGTTAGTCGTGTGTATTTTTATATTTTATTTTATTATTATTCTGTCTATTCATTTCTCTTTCTCTTTCTTTTATCATATTCTGCCTCTTTTGTTGTTTTTTCTGTTTTGATGCTTTTCATTCTTTTAAGAGTTATATTTTTGCATGCTATTAGTTTTTTATTCTGTTTTGGTTTTCAATATTTTTATTTTTTCATTTTTCATGATCATGTAATTAGTATTGGGGGTTGGACGCAGGGTTAGGTTTAGGGTGCATATATGTAGTTTACCGATGATGATTTAGGTGGATTTAAAAATTTAGGTAATATCGCTGTGTGTATTGTTGTGTTTGAGTGTTGGTTAAGCCTGTTTATGAATGCTGGTATTATGACTGTTTCTATGTATGTATTGATGGTATGTATGCCTGTCTATTGGTGTAGTGTGGTACTCCTGGTTCTCGTTATTAATCGCGTTTTGGTTGCCAGTCTTAGTGCTTTATTCTGGCATGTTTGTAGTCTTTCTTGTTGAGTTTGCTTTTGCAGCTTGTAATGTAAATAACTATTTATTCACAATGGTACGGTCATTGACAAAAAAATACGACAAGTGTGGTGTCATTGTCATGTGATCTCACTAAAATTTAATGTTTATGACATTGTCATTTATTTTGAGTTACATATTCTAATATACCATTCACACTAGAAAAAAAAAATGTCCCATTATTTTCTGTCCACGACAGTACTATGTGATAATTTTCCCAATCATCAATAATAAATTTAATTAAACTTTCCTTGAAGTAGACATTTTTTAAGGCATCAGAGGATTCGAAGATATTTAGTCAGGTCGTTGAGTTAAGATTATAAATTAGAAAGAGGCAATACTTATGGCGAAATGCGTGACCAATATTGTGAGACCAATGGTTTTGAGATATATTAGGTAACAGAAGCTCTGGTTCCGAAATTTGTCAATATATTGAGAACCTACTGTTTGCTTTACCTGTCGCACCAACTTTTCAGTAGTTAGATACCTAATCCATATTATCACATTATATAGATATTTGTTTACAGCAGACACATTGGACCGACGTTCCTTCATTCTTCATTTAGAATTTGACAAAAAATATATGTGAATATCATAAATAAATATGAATAATATCCAGTATGATATCCAGTATTGATATCCAGTAAATAGAAGAACGTTATAAAATGGAGCGTTTCTTGGAAAATAGATACCTATGTCTCAGAATTTATGCACGTTCGACTTTAGCAATATAAAAATACCTCACGATTTTAATAATAATTCAAGTTGAATCTTTCTTTCCCTCAGCTAGAAAACCCCCGATCCTTTCGCTATTTTTCAAACGGCGTATTACCACGGGCTTCAATATACAATTTAGTGCATTGTCCCGCATATATAAGCCGGTCTACAAAATGAACTCCTGTCACATATCTACTATACATCGTAAAGTGGTCACATGGTGCAGATTTAGAGACCATAAATCCAAGTAGGCGTTTACGACACAGGTGCCATCTGGGTTCCATAGCTACTTAACTGCTCGCTGGGGACCCAGCTCTCAAAATTGGTGAAGTGTTCCAAGTTAAATCTGAATACGAATTGTATCGCTTTTAGTTGGAACATGAAAGATGTGACACAGGCTTGTAGGATTTATCATTTTTGTTATGCTTTCCGCGACCTATCTATAATTTTATGCGTTCTCGGGATGTGTGCTGTATCATAATCCGTGGTACGAAGGGGAATTCGGAAGCTGTAGAAACGATTAAATTGGACGTTTTCATGATTATTTAATGACAACGTCTTAAGTGAAGTTTTCATAATTTTAGTTAGAGGGATATAATAGAAATCTACTGCAATACTTGTATGTTGTTTTGTAAGTTTGTAGTAATGGATCCTCTTACAGAACATATCAGTAGCCATTTATTAGATGACAGATTTAGTCTATCAATGTCCAGTATTGTAATCAAGTATTGATACCATATCAGATATCAATTACAAAAACATGTTTCTACAATCGCCTCAATAGTAGGCTTTTGCGCTTTCAATTCTTAACGCAAAGTACGCCATTTCCGATGATGACATAATTGTCGCTTTAAAGCAGCAATAGTGTCAATTCCCGCTCGCTTCTTTATTATAAATTCCTTAGCAGGCGCTTGTCAGTCAAAAATGACACATGAGAAATGTAGCTAACAAAAAAAACTTTTAAAAATCGGTTCATATATAAACATGTCAAATACATTTGTATAAAAAATTTTGTATGTATTACGAGCACAACCTGCCATTGCCGCTTTTGAAAGAATACCGCACCCCGCTTCGCGTCGCGCGGTAAATTTCTTTCGCAAGCGGCAATGCAGTACTTTGCGCTCTTAACACACAAATAACTGTTATATGCTATTGATAATGTACTAAAAAACAGGGTAATAAGGAACTAAGATGTTCACGGGTTTTTATCGCAGGAATCGGTCAATGGGTCATTTAAGAAGAAAAAACCGCGAAGCGCTATTAAATTAGAGGGTGCAAATTGGAGATAGGGGTGAAAATGCGCCCTTTTCAGTTTTTTTTCAATATATCTCGCAAACGAAGCAAAATTTCGATATACTTTATATTAAACTTTATGTAGAGAATTGAATTTCTCATCGGTGTTTTATTTTAAAAAATTTAAAAAAAAATTATGACGAAAATGTTGAAACAAAATGAAAATAAAGGATAAAATTTCGGTTTTTGGCACAATGTTGGTTTTTTGTCTATAACTTTTTTTTAGGTCCGAGATGGGTATAGAAAAAAAGTAGACAAAATTTCCTTTAAAATGCTAGCGTCAAAAAATTTTTTGGGTTAAAAATTGACCGAAATATGGCCACTCGAACATAGCTTTTTTTTCATAAATAAAAATGCCATACAGCTCCAAATATATATGGACACGTTTTTACGTGACAATGTAACTAAAGAAGAAATAAGTTCTGCATGAATATATATTTCATCTTCTTTGTATGGGGCAAAGTTGAAGCAACTGTTGCTTCCAAAATGTTTACAAAATGTGAAAAAGTGCAAAATTTTCTCTGGCGCAATTACCGCCAACACGTGGTGGCATCAAACAGCATAGCTTAAGAAATTATTTCCGAATCCAGCAGTGGCAACCCCAGTTCAGAGTGTTTAAGTGAGACACTGAACTGGGGTTGGAAAAATTGTAACTATGGATTAGTTGCGATTCCCACAACAGCGCCTCCTGCGCCAGAGATTTTGCTAAATAAAGGAGCGTGTGGTTGCACTACAGGTTGTCATGGAAAATGAGGTTGCAGAAAATTTCAAATTACTTGTTTGATATTTTGCAAAGAATGTATGAGGATCAATCGTGATAATGTGCAAGTAGTCGATATTGCAGATGACGATTTTATCGAAGATATAGATGGTTTGAATAGTTTTATTGAATAGTTTGAGAGTTTAGAATGTTTTCATTGAGTCAAATAATATTTTTTCAAGAAAATGAGAATGAAAACAATATTTGTATGAGGTAAGAAAATCGAAAAAATAAGCCATGTCGAGTGCCCATACTCGGTCAATTTTTATCTCAAACAAATTTTCGACCCAACATTTTAAAGGAAATTTTGTCTACTTTTTTTTCTATGAAGCAATGCCTATACCTATATCTCATCCAAAACATTTTATAGACAAAAAAGCAAAAACTTCAAAAAAATCGAAAATTTGGCCTTTTTTGTTTATTTTTTAATTTTTGCCTTATTTTGTTTCAACATTTTCAGCATAAAATATAATTTTTAATATTTTTTATATAAGCCATTTCAATGGGAAATTCAATTCTCTACAAAAAGTCCGTCTTTGAAAAAACAATGTAGATAATTTGACAACTTGATGAAACATTGTCGGCAAACTATTTCACCGCCATTCTCAATCGTGTACTTTGAATTTCACCAACCCTGTATATAAAAAAGTACAGAATAAATAGAATAATATGACTATTAATTGTATTATTTTGTATTTTATAAATGAAAAAAATTAAGTTTCAATTAAACAACGCCTTTAATTTATTTCTTTATATATTTTACTAAAAATAACCTGAAGCATATTTAAATCTTCACAAGGTTTAATATTAAAAAATCTACATTAACAGAAACAATTTTAAATTAAACAGAGGATATTGTGCAAGCACAGAGCATTCTGAATTTCTTCAAAGGTTTAATTATTTTAAACCATGTGCCCTGTAATCACCTTATACAGGAATATTAAAATATAAATATATGAAGTTAGTTTGGAAAATTTGGAAATGGATCTGATAATGACTCAATATTTTTTAAGTATGCTTTCTTAATTTGAATATCTAATTATAATATTTTCGAGAATCTAATGCGCTCCTAAGCTTCTTGATTTCTAATTCAGCTAGCTCATTATTAAAATCAACAAGTTTATTATATTTCTTTGACGGCTCTGATGAAGTTAATGATGAAATTACCGATATATTTCTACTTGCCCAGTGGGAAGAATATAAAGTATAGATACTACTACCATTTGAAGTGCCTCTAGATTGTTGATATTGTTGTTGAGTAGAAGGTATAATTATTGAAAACATGATAAGGAATCTTACACAAAATATGAATCACAATGTTCATTATTGTTAAAAATGTTATAAAATGTTTAATTTTCTTTATCACTGTCAACACATTCCATAATTTATGGGTAAACAGAATATGTATTATCACGTCCATATACTGTTATAGAATTAATAATATTTAATGCTAAATCTATATTAAGATCTGTATTCTCAACCTCTCACTTCCCTCCTCCTGTACATCTTATAGTACATATATTCTTATATCTTATAGTATATATAGTATATCCTGTACATCTGAAGTCTTTTCGTCTACCAACTTATTCCTAGTAGTCTTTTTTTATATTGTCATATGCTTTCTCCAAAGAAACAATGTTCCTATAAACTCCAATTGGGGAATTAGCATTAAATATGTCCCGTTGCCTTCCTCCATCCTACTTCCTTTTCTCGCCATGTGACAGCATCAGCTTTTTTTATTCAATAATGTGTGTATTGTAAAGCAATATTTTTTTCCTGCGACGAATAATTTGAAGAACGACATGTTTTCTTTTTATCACATTCCCCCATATTTGCAGATAAACTAATATTTTATTAACTTTCCCTCCTAAACTTTAAATAAATTAATTTGGCATAACCTCACATTTCTGTCAAAAAATCAAATAAGAAGCTAGAAAAATGATAGTTTCAGTGGTCCTTAAACAACGTTGATAAAGACAACCTATTAGAGCTTGGTGCAGCGTATTTAACTATTTAGTAACGAAGGCTTATCCATAAGTAATACTTAACAAAGCTTAAGATTTATGGAGAGTTTGTGCAACGTTTGTGTTTTTAAGAGAAAATTTCCTAATTTACTAATCGAGTTTTACTTTACATATTTTTGGATTTACAATAGTTCATATTAAATTAAATTACCTACAAATCATTAGAGTACATCTCGCTTTTTTGTTTCGCGATAAAACGTCAGGTTTATTAAATACGGTAAATTACAGTCTCCTAGTATTCTATTTAATTTTATGCCTTTGCGGCAACATATTGGCAAAGGTCTTTTTAACAACGTTTTCTTGCAACGGCCGTGTTATCTAAATTACATTATACTAAACAAACGAGAGTAGCTCTGGAGATCGGAATGCATAACACAAAACACATGACCCGTGTTCCCAAATTTGTATAATAAGGTGAACGCGAGCTACAATCGAGGAGAGTTGTCTAACAGGCAGCCAGCATTGATGACCCGACGAGGTTCGCTCTAGTTTGGCCGACCTGATCACAACTGTCCAATTTTGCATTCACCAGGACTTAGTCTGCCGGGACCCCACAAGGTTCCATTGACCCAGGTTCATATTGTTTGCAGAAACGTTGTCGACCAGCCGGTTAGCATTCGACGACTCCACCAGGTTCACTCCAATAGCTTTAGCCGACTGCTCGCAACGGACCCTTGTCCACGAAAAGAAGGTAATTTCAACCCGTTGATTCACGGTACACAGACCAGCTATGGCCACTGTCCAGGCCAGCGAGGATCCTTTCGAACCCGGGGAAGATAGGTAAAGTCACTTAAGAACTCATACGGCCGCCACGTCCTACCTAGTTTTACTCTGTTTTAAATCTGTATTTAAATCTAACATTCTAAATTATTGATGTAGAACCTGGCAGCTCATACTGGTAATTTATTATTAAACCCACGTCTCTATGTTCTCGTCTACGGAGCGGGCAATAATCTTTTCTGTGTTATTTGAAACTTGGTGTAATTGAGGTTCATCATATTTAAGTGTTAAACTCTATCTTACAAGCATATTACCATATACGAGGGAATCTGTGGGAGCGAGCCATTCAACGTACCAATTGGTCTGAGTAATGAATCATACAAACAGAACGCCTCGCTTTATAACACCCTTACCGGAATTGCTGTCAACTGTCCCTCTTTAACTGGGTACCTGCCTCAATGGTTTGCTGGCCATTGTGTCGTCCAATGGTCGTCAGATATTTGACATGATAAGATTTGACACGTGCCTTTTGTTTCATATGATTCGGTATTTACCGATGGCCCGATACACGCCTTGTGTATTGTCTTGCAATCCATGAATCTATTCTACGCATAGTGTAACCGGCTGCCTGTGCCATCCCAGCAAACACTGCACGAATTTGTGCTTGTCGATGTGGAGCAATTACCCCGACAAGCCCTTCGAAGATTCACGGCTGTCAGACAATAATACAAGTGTTGTATTAACCAAAATCTCAGAATATACAGGGAAGTTTTCCTCAGGCATACGTAAAATTTTACTTGTACCGTGGTTATGTATGATAAGGTTTGACGCGTGCCCTTTGATTCATAAGATTTACCGATGGAACGAAACACGCCCTTTGTTTACCGATGGAACGAAACACGACTTGTGTATTGTCGTTCAAGCCATAAACCTATTTTACGCATATATACAAAGTGGACCGACGACCAGTTCCGTCCCAGCAAGGGACACTGCATGAATTCGTGCTTGTCGATGTGGAGCAATTGCCCCGATTCTAGATACTAGAATTCGATAACTACTTCGTGGTCATAATTACATAATTTTGTTGATTGCCTACGTTATTATCAAAATGGCTATTGCCATAAGCAATGACATTATGTTCATTGTTTGGTTGTACGATTTATTGTCTAGAAGTAAATGGTACCAAGGTATCTCCACGTCTGGTTCTCTCACCTGCATTTAATTTGTCATAATTTGTTAGTCGTGTTATCTACTAATGATGTAGTAACTCGATATGAGGCGATTGCCCCAACGAATATTATAATATTCTGTCACTTACATATATGACGATGATGATGGTCATTAATAAATGTATTAAAACAATTTCCGTACTTTTCTTGAGGTAAGTTTTCCTTCAAAAATTGAAAAATAAATCCTGTTGTGTTTCTAACAAATTATTGTTTCGTCCAGCTCACTTTATTAGAGTTCCATACAAATATTTAAGCACAGTTACAAAGCCAGAGTACCACAGCTATCAGTATTTTAAAAGGGTTCTCTTATGCTATAATTTGAGGTAAAATAAATCAAATCCTAATATGGACAAGTAATACCAAACTACAATGACCAGGGTATAAACAAAACTACAATCACAACGTAAATTTGGGCCCTAACTAAAAAATAAAGCTAGACGATCCCAACTTGTATATTTTTCTTGCTTTATCAGAAAGAGGGAGAAATATATATAGGCCCCGGGGATGGGCGGAGTAGTTTCAAAGCGTATCATTTTATAATTAAGGGCTAAATTCCGTTCCAAATTATAACAGTGCAGTACTAGGAATCAGGGGCAGAACAATAAGGAAGAGATACTACCTATCCCTCCAGATCCCATATCTCAACCCCGGCCATATAATAACGATATTACCACGTGACGGGACTGACAATCCGTGACTCGACAAGATCTAGCAGCCGTTGGCGTTCATCCAGATGAAGAAGAGATCTGCCATCTAACGACATACGTGAGTATCTGAGCAACTAATACGTACGCAGAAGGATCGAAATATGTACATGCCACAGTCGAGAGATATTGTCTAGCACCAATCAAAAGCTGAGGCGTTTTGCATGAGAAACACGTCGATACGGCCTGCGTCATTGAATATTTGATATAGTTTATAGTTTAAACTCTTGTTCAACAAATCACTGTTGCAATATCTAAACCACATTTCAGTATCGTACAAGTGCCCATAATGAAAGTGTTAGTGTGGCTGGCGATTTACGATGGACATGTTCTATGTACCTATTTCTAAAAATAGCATGTTTTTATGATTGTGTCCGATGCCTAGAACCAGCGATGCGGTTAATAAAAACGTAATAGCGTACCAGTAGCTTTATAAGAGGTGCAGTCGTTAATCTTGCTGTGACGTTCGGTAAAACTGTTAGTTTTTGATAACATCACACATGCCGTATAATAAATACTGGCCGCAAGAGTTCAGAGAGGTAGTACCTTGGCATACCGAAACAAAATTATTGTATACCTAGTTGTAATGATCACGGGGATGGTGGTCGAATGTCTTAACAAGCTAGCTCTATAAGTACTTATATCACTTAGCAGTAGTGGGTTCAACTCCAAGCTGCCCTAATTTATCATTTTTAATATATTTAATAATTAATGAAGTTCATATAGATAAAACACACGTTAGTTACAATAATATTTGACATAATCGTACATACACAGCAATTTTTTTTGTAGGTTAATTGCTGAAGGTGGGAAGCTGCTTTGAATTTATAATTTCCCATCTGGTTAATAAACGTTGAATGGTTGTCATTCAATACGGCAGCTCCTTTGACAATTAGCCCTGATTTATTCACTTTCTGATATGAACTTGCCGATAACTGACGAATTTCTGTTATTTCATCCGAATTTCGACAGTTAACAAACCATCTAAGCGAATGTTTGTACGTATACTGCTAGCGCAGCTGCAGATTACAGAGAAAAAGTAGAATGTATGCACAATTTAATAAGTAAGACGAAGGTAGAGATGTTTTAATTTTCCGGCACAATGTAACCTAATATTTTCATTGTTTACTTCTAACATGAGTACAATTAATTAATCGTACCAATTACTTTTTGAAATCTGGCCATATATCATCACAGTCTTTTTTTATAATATGTAATGTGTCATTTTCAGATGTAAATTGGATGTTGTTGCAAAAGTTATAAATTCCGCGTGTTACTCCTTTAATGATAATTAAAGATAAGTAATGATAATTAGATAACACGTTGACTAGCAAAACGCTAGTCAACTTCAGACTTTTTAAAACGGGGAGCCAACGATTCATTCATAAAACGGCTGGGAGAGCCGATCTGTTATTGTTCTAAAATGTGCAATAAGTGCGAGAGAGAAAATGGATGACGGCGGCTGCGGTGGCGGCTAATCGGCAAAGCTGCTTCTTCCGATCAGAGTCCCTGGCCAAGCCAAGATGCCAAAGATTATAGCTAACCTTGAAAATACTTAGCGATGAAAAGTAACATTTTCAAAGATAACGGTAACAAAGGTAACAAAGATTAATAGAACACACCAAAGAAAACAGAAGTATACAACGGGGTTTCGGCGACCCTTCAACATAAGTTTCCTTTCATAAATCGACCTTGACATGAAACCAGAGTAAAACGCATCAAGCGACGTTGCCGTTGTTGAGAATTATATCTCAAGCCAAAGTTCATTTTCGGTTTTCACCATATATTATTAACGCAATAAGGCAATAAAATAGATTTCTTTTACCAAGAAGCTGTTTTAAATAATATTTTTATATTAAAATGAATCAGATTCTTTGAAAACGTCAAATTATTTAACAATCTCTTGACTTCAAGTAAATTTAACAGTAAGCGTGGTAAATCTGACGTTAGGAAGAAAAAGACGAGCGACTAGAATGAAACGATCTTGGATCGGCCAAAAACGTAATCATTTCTGTCTCCCCATGTTAAAATGACTCTGGTTTTTCCAGAGACTCCAATTACTAAGTATATAAAAAGAGCATGTGTCAAAAAATCGCACTGTTGTTAGTACCTATATACCGGGTGTAACAGGATCATCCCCATTCTCTCCTTCAGTTTTGAAAATGATTTTTTTCTTAATAAGCTGCGCTTTCTGATATACAAGTGATTTTTTCGTTCACTTCCGGTTTCGCAGGCAGTTTCACTAACTTTTGATTTTTAAGTGCAATTAAGCATTAAGCAGTAAGTATTTTTGAATTTTGTATAACTTTCTGAATCCAACGATACCACGTAATCGACATTTCAAATGTCCATTTTTTTTAATATAATTTTTTATTTCCCATTTAAGTGTGCCATCAAGTGTTTACCTATCTGTTCGCTTTACACATTTTTTTATTTTTTATTTATCAGAGCTTTTTATTTATCAGAGTGTGAATAAACGCGATTGTCTCAGATTGTGTTGTTATCTGTTAGATTACGCTAACAGCAAATTTATCAGAGACTGAATAAATCTGCCATTAGTTCTATTTTGCACTTGATCCATTACGTTTTTTGTAGATTCTTCAGTATAGAACACAATAGAAGTTATGAGATCCCTATGAGATAAGTAAGGCACTACAAATAAAATTTTCGACACCACAAATTATATCAAATTTTGTTTAACAGCAAGTAGGCCAATTTGAAAATATGTCAATGTCTCTAACTTAGTGGTGAAATGATCAATTCTATGGAAATGTGTTTTACATTGCTTCAGTCTTTATTTGTGTACAGTTGAAAAATATTATACCTTTCATGGCGATAAAATCTATGTGGCGAGGTCTAGGTTATCCATTAGAAAACTTTCATTGTTTGAAAAAGCTACTGGTGCCAATTTCCACATAGAACTATAGAATTTAATAGCAATGGCGTTATTCATGGAGAAATTTCACGTGGTTAAAATAAAAGTGAATCTACCTTTAAAAAATCATAGATGCTGTTAACGACATTGATTAGGTATATATAATGGCTACCACAAAATGTAGTTCTATAATTTAAATATATACAGAAATACATACAGAAAACTATAGAATTTAATAGCAATGGCGTTATTCATGGAGAAATAATTTCACCTGGTTAAAATAAAAGTGAATCTACCTTAAAAAAATATTCATAGATGCTGTTAACGACGTCAATTAGGTATATATAATGACTACCACAAAATATAGTCCTATAATTTAAATATGAATACTTCCTTCGGCATTGAAATAAATCGACATACAATCAAATAAAAAACGTTTCGTAAACCCATCTGGACTAAACGAATTTTGAACGGCCGTTGCAGTAACTATATTTATATGTTACTAGCTGACCCGACAGACGTCCGTCGTTAAGTGTTCTGCACAATTTTTTTATTTTTATTTCCATAAGAACATTCTACAAAGCATTAGAAAAGTTTCAAAAAAAAGATGAATGAAATAGGTAAAGCGGTTCTGAAGTTATAGCATGACCGATGGAAACAGGGATTTATTTTTATATATTATGTAGATAGATAATGAATGAAATACTGTACGTACTGACTGGTTATAATATTTTATAAGGAGCGTGACTCATGGGCTCGAATTAAAGTTCCAACCCTCCCAAATGGCCCTGCCAAGTGTCGTCGGAGAGAAAGGACGTAAAACTTATTGCACGAAATCCTAATTTATGTTCTACATATGCAACAAATAAGTGGCCATTCCGCCAGCTATTGTGTTACTCTCAATGGTGTATATTCACGATCGGAACGAATTTTATTTGGGGGTGTTAAAGTGTGTAACTCTTATTGAAGAGAGTGCGTGGATAACTGGGAATGAAGTCCATTATTTATATATGAGCATTGTAGAGGCGTTATAGTTGTCTTTATTTGATGTATTGGAAATGTCCTTGTAATCATTCATCGTAAATAAATATCACGAAATATACACATATAGTTTATCCCAGGAAACAAGACAGTTAGGTCGTAACTGGTGAAATTTAGTAACGACTAGCTTAAGTAATTTTGCTTCGTAATGCGCATGAAGTTATTAGAAGAAGCTTAAAATGCGTAGAAGATTGTACTATTTTTGTAGTCACCTTGTAGGAATAAAATAACAGTGACAGGTAACACATTTGAGTTAATTAAGTGTGTTTAATGTGTGTTTAAGTGTGTTTAATTAAGTGTTGCTGCTATTTTTAACTGACATTTTATTTTTAACTGACAAAAAAGGAGGAGGTTCTCAATTCAACTGTATGTTTTTTTTGTGTTTGTCACCTCAGAACTTCGTCATTTATAAATCAATTTTACAAATAATTTTTTTGTTGGAGAGAGGGTATTTTCAAGTGTGACCCATTTTAGTTTTATTGGTATTGGACCTTGGATTAAGAAGATATACTGAGGAACTCACCAGATATACCAGAAAAAGACCAGATTTCAATGTTAACGAGTATAGCGACCATGGACGTACCAACCGTATGGAAAATTTGACGAATATGTTTGATAGAATGAATTTGTAATTTGAAATAGAAATTTTATATGTGTGTCCGAAAATATGAGATTGGCAGGGTAATGTAAATCTTCAGATATAACTTCAATTTACTGGTTCCACTATACATGTTACATTTGACATAACAAGATCCAATAATCTGTTGTGGTATATCTAATTGCATACAAAGTTATGTTGCTGGAGATAAAAAAAGTTGAGAAAATACGTCAAAATTTTCATACGGTTGGTACGTCCATGGTCGCCATACTCAGTAACATTGAAATCAACGATGAAAACTATATTTTATTATTGTGTAGACTAAGGAAGATAAAGTCTCAAAAACTTTGTAGACTCAAAAAAAAGTTTCTGATATATTTAGAGGAATATAAATTAAAATTACATAACACAGAAAATTTATTTTAGGTCCCACGGTATATATATATATATATATATATATATATATATATATATATATATATATATATATATATATATATATATATATATATATATATATATATATATATATATATATATATATATATATATATATATATATATATATATATATATATATATACCCCGGCAAAAAATTCCGTCACCCTAAAATTTTGCCCAATTTTGATGTTTTATAACTTTTTTATTTTTTATCTGATTTTCATAAATTTTTTACCAGTCTGTAGATCAGTTCATTGTGTGTCTTTTTAATTATTGTAATAAGTCATATTTTTCGTCCAGGCAATATTATACAGTGGTAAATCAAAGTGTTGTTTTTTGTCGTAAACTCAAAACACCCTGTGGAAAAATTGAGGCGAATAATTTTGTTTACAAACTGTTTGCTGCCATCTTAGACGTATTGTAAACATTTTGTTTTTTGATTCATCCCATTATCTCATTTCTTCTGCGAGCAGCAAAATTAATTTTAAATGAAACGCTGTTAATTTTATCATTTTTAATTAAAAAACATCGACGTTGGCTAAATACGCGGTTATTGTGACAGAATATTTGACAGTACAGTTAATTTAGTGTGTTGTCATCATGGTAACTACAGCAGACGTAGGTAGAATTGTTGCCTTAATAGAGGATGGCCGCAATAAGAGTTATGTCTCCCGTACTCTGGGAATTGCGCGGTCTACAGTTTGTGATGTTTGGAATAGGTATCTACAGACGGGAAACTTTATTAGGCGGCAAGGCTCTGGCAGAAGGAGAATGACCACTCAAGCTGATGATCACTTTGTCATTATGAGTTCTTTAAGAGATCGAAGAGCTACTGCTGTGTATCTAAAAAATGACTTGCAAATGGTACGTCGAGTAAGTGTAAGTGAAAGAACGATACGTAGAAGATTGTTAGAAGCAGGATTGCATTCACGAAGGCCAGCAGTATGTCCAAAATTGCTGCTTCCTCGGCATCGACAACACCGACTGAGATTTGCAAGAGCGCATGCTGACTGGACTGTAGAACAGTGGGGAAACGTACTATTCACAGATGAATCCAGGGTTTGTTTAAGGTCGCCGGATGGTCGTGAACGGGTATACAGACGTAGAAATGAAAGATATGCAGACTGCATCATATCTGAGCGACTGCAATATTACGGTGATTCAGTCATGGTTTGGGCGGGTATTTCTACCGATGCACGTACTGACCTTGTATTTGTTGAAAATGGAGCACTAACCGCCCACCGTTACATTGAGGAAATCCTCCAAAAAATTGTTGTTCCATTTGCTCCTTTCATTGGGAACCACTTTACATTAATGCATGATAATGCTAGACCTCACGTTGCACGGGTAGTGAGCGAATATCTGGATGAGGTTGGACTTCCAAGATTGGACTGGCCCGCATGTAGCCCGGATCTCAACCCAATCGAACATCTTTGGGATATTATTAAAAGAGCACTCCGTCGCCGTCCTGTGCAACCACTAACCTTGCAAGACTTACGGCTGGCGCTGACAGAAGAATATCAGGCTATTCCTCAAGACAGAATAAGTAATCTTATTAATTCGATGCCACGAAGAATGCAAGCTGTCATTGCTGCGAGAGGAGGACATACACGTTATTAAAATTTGTCTTTGTTAATTAATTTTGTGATATACCTAGTGGATGTTTTTGTTAATAAAAATAAGCTTGAAATCAGCGTTTCATTTAAAATTTTGCTGCTCGCAGAAGAAATGAGATAATGGGATGAATCAAAAAACAAAATGTTTACAATACGTCTAAGATGGCAGCAAACAGTTTGTAAACAAAATTATTCGCCTCAATTTTTCCACAGGGTGTTTTGAGTTTACGACAAAAAACAACACTTTTATTTACCCCTGTATAATATTGCCTGGACGAAAAATATGACTTATTACAATAATTAAAAAGACACACAATGAACTGATCTACAGACTGGTAAAAAATTTATGAAAATCAGATGAAAAATAAAAAAGTTATAAAACATCAAAATTGGGCAAAATTTTAGGGTGACGGAATTTTGTGCCGGGGAGTGTATATATATATATATATATATATATATATATATATATATATATATATATATATATATATATATATATATATATATATATATATATATATATATATATATGCAATGATGTTATGTTATTTTTTACCCGGTGATACTTTATGTTGAGATTGTAATAGTACAATTGTCTAATATCAAAAACATTTACCTCTTTATATAACAGATCACTAGGGTGTGTTAAGTCTTTGTGTAGTAATATTTTCAAGAATCTTTTCTGAATAATTTCCAGAGGGCGTAAATGAGTTTTAAGTGCACTGCCCCACGCTAATATACTGTAGCGTAAATGGCTTTCCACCAAGGCAAAATAAAGTATTCTTAATTGTTGTAAGTTAAAGATATTTCGTAAGTATTTAAATCTATAGAGTATCGTCTGCAGTTTTCTTATAGTATATTTTATATGTTTATCCCATCGTAAGTGCCTGTCAATGACAACTCCTAAATATTTAATTTCTGTTGAGGGCATGATGACATGTTCCTTCTTATGAATATCAATTTTTATGTGTGAAAATGGAGGAAGTCCAGAAGCGTAGCAACTAAATGGTAAGTAGTTAGTTTTTTCGAAGTTTATTGTTAGTAGCTTGTGATCAAACCAGTTTTTAATATCCTTTTAAACACTTATTTTTAATTCTCCCCATGAGTTGGCTTTGAAAAATATTGCAGTGTCATCCGCAAATCCTATAATATCTATTGCATCTTCAGTCGACACATTCTCTTTAAATCCAAATTGGTTTTCGGAAATTATGTTATATCTTGTAATATAAGCATTTAGTCTCTTTTTTATAATTTTTTCAAAAACTTTGGTTACATTTGTTATAAGAGATATGGGTCGATAGTTACTGCCGTCCTCTTTATCTCCTTTTTGTAGATAGGGACAATAATGGATTCCTTAAAAATCGTTGGCCAGTGACCAATTTCCATACATCGAGTTTCAGCCTTAATATTGTCCACTTCAGGTGATGTCTTATTTTTAATTCTGATGTTATTACATGTTTTATTTCATTAGCATCTGTAGGAACTAACACAAAAGAATTTGGCCTAATATTCTTTTTTATTTTGAAATTCGGGTTTTTGGAAATTTTATTAGCTAATGTTTTGCCCATGCTTGAAAATAATTTGTTAAATTCATTTGAAATTTCTTTGGCACAATTTAATGTGCTTTCATTTTCACTTTTTAAGCATGATATATTACAGGATTTATTTTTGTTATTAGTAATTACTTATACTATATTCCACAGTTTTTGTGTTTAGTTGATTTTCGTTTATTTTATTTTTATAGTAATCATATTTTCTTTTTTTTATTAAGGAGGTTAATTTATTTTTATAATTTATGTATTGTGTTCTTATTATTGGGATTTCTCTTTAATGTTGTAAACATATCATTCTTTTTGTTAATAGAAGTTACTGAAGAAGCATTAGTTATCCA
>CAXKVY010016235.1:0-24407 GCA_964058915.1 Tetropium fuscum | reverse complement strand
GTCCGTATAGTGGAGGTGTCCGTTGAGGGAGATTTCACTGTATATATATATATATATATATATATATATATATATATATATATATATATATATATATATATATATATATATATATATATATATATATATATATATATATATATATATATATATTGCGAGAAAGTAATCCCGTTTGTAAGTGTATATAGATTTGTCATAAACTGAAATGATGATATTAATTTTTTTACGGCCGGATAAATGTTATTATATATACATATATATATATATATATATATATATATATATATATATATATATATATATATATATATATATATATATATATATATATATATATTATATAATAATATATCCAAGACCTTTGCGAAGTTACATAATACTGAGATATAGTGACCGTACACTGCTCTGAAGATCCCCAATGAAGGTGAAAGAACTTGTACAACTTCTAAGTGGTTAGTTTCCATGTGTATGTCCAGATATAGCACTGGTAAGTGTATCTTCCTTATTATTCGTCTATTTGCTTATTTATCTATGTAATGAAATGCTACAAACCCAAGATTACTTTTCACAAAACAAATATGAATAGCAAAGAACTTCAAAGCTAATATATATATATATATATATATATATATATATATATATATATATATATATATATATATATATATATATATATATATATATATATATATATATATATATATATATATATATATATATATATATATATATATATAAATATATATATATATATACATATATATATATATATATATATATATATATATATATATATATATATATATATATATATATATATATATATATATATATATATATATAAATATATATATATATATATATATATATATATATATATATATATATATATATATATATATATATATATATATATATATATATATATATATATATATATATATATATATATATATATATATATATATATATATATATATATATATATATATACACTGCTGTTCAAAATTATCGCACCACGTTAATATTTGCTAAAATTTGAGGTCTCATAACTTTTTTACTTTTAATCCAATTTTGATAATTTTTTTAGAATACTGTAGATAAGACGACTAATTTCAACTTGCATATCCAGTCTTTTGTTAACTGAGGACGGTTTAGGTATTATACAGGGCTAACTAAAAGGTTAATATAACCCTAATTTTAAAACACTCGGTGGAATAATTTCGTAACCAAATTCATTAAAAATACCAATTTTTGTTAAGAACCATTCCTTTCCTACATTTTGTTTTTTGGTCCATGTCTTTAGATACATTGGTTCATTTTTAAGAGCAAAATTAATTTGTCACAATTTACTCTGCTGTTACAAGTGATATGTAAAACGTAGGCGGCGTATGTCAACCAAAAAACAATTATTGGGTGTATGCAATCTCATTTTGACACATTTTTAAAAACAATGCGGTGTTGAGGAATATTCAGCAATTTAAAATAATGAATCGTGTGAGACATTTGACAGCATTGGAATGTGTAAGAGCGCAAACTTTGGTTGAAGAGGGTAGAAGTATGCGATATGTCTCTCGAATTCTGGGTGTTAACCATTCGACAATAAGTCGAATGTTAGAACGTCACAGGGCAACTGGTTCTCACTCCAGGAGACATGGGCAGGGTAGAAAAAGGGCGACGAATGTTAGGGATGACCATTTTCTCCGCCAAAATGCTTTAAGAAATCGAACAGTAACAAGTTCGCAATTGAAGAGTGAACTTGAGATGGTTAGAAATGTTCAAGTTTCTGCTCTTACTGTAAGGAGAAGACTACGGAAGGTAGGTAGAAGGCCCATAAAGGCACCAGAACTTACCAGGGCTCAGAAGGTAGCTCGATTACGATTTGCACGAGCACATGAAAATTGGACTATCGATGACTGGAGAAAAGTCCTATTCTCCGATGAAACAAGAATAAGCCTAAAATCTTGTGATGGGCGGCAACGTGTGTATAGAAGACAAGGGGAAAGGGAAGCTGCCTTCAATTTCGTTCTAAACGAACCCTTTGGTCGTGGCTCCAAAATGTTTTGGGCGGGTATTTATTTCGATGGCCGTACGGAGTTAGTCCCTATTCATGCAAGGGCAATGAATGCGGAATACTACGTAGAGAACATTCTCCATGTAATTCCCTATGCTCCGTTTATTGGTCCTGATTTCATATTCATGCAAGATAATGCAAGACCACATGTAGCAAGAATTTGTGTTGAGTACTTGAATGAATTCCATATTGATGTTATGAACTGGCCAGCACGAAGCCCGGATTTAAATCCCATCGAACATCTATGGGACATCATTAAGAGAGCAGTGATACCACGTCTACCAGCCCCACAGAACCTTGGAACAGGTTACTCTTCATGAGTGGGATAATATTCCTCAACCCGTCATTCAAAACCTCATTAGAAGTATGCCACGGCGGATTCAGGCTGTAATCCGAGCTAGAGGTGGCAACACAACCTACTAGGGAACAGCTCACATAATTTTATTTCTTTGTTTTCCTTTGTTTTCTTGTTAATTAAAAAATTTTTCTTCTCACCCTGAAAGTTTTTTCAATTGATTTCTGTATGGTGCGATAATTTTGAACCAATGCATCTAAAGACATGGACCAAAAAACAAAATGTAGGAAAGGAATGGTTCTTAACAAAAATTGGCATTTTTAAAGAATTTGGTTACGAAATTATTCCACAGAGTGTTTTAAAATTAGGGTTATATAACAACCTTTTAGTTAGCCCTGTATAATACCTAAACCGTCTTCAGTTAACAAAAGACAAGTTGAAATTAGTCGTTTTATCTACAGTATTCTAAAAAAATTATCAAAATTGGACTAAAAGTAAAAAAGTTATGTGATTTCAAATTTTAGCAAATATTAACGTGGTGCGATAATTTTGAACAGCAGTTTATATATATATATATATATATATATATATATATATATATATATATATATATATATATATATATATATATATATATATATATATATATATATATATATATATATATATATATATATATATATATATATATATATATATATATATATATATATATATATATATATATATATATATATATATATATATATATATATATATATATATATATATATATATATATATATATATATATATATATATATATTCCCTATGATTTACCAAGTTGGGTTATTAAGCAGTCGAACAATTGATACTACAACAACACCTACTCTAAATTTTTGTGGTCATTTTAATAACTCTGTTCCTCTTTCTACATCTGAAAATATTATGGTCTAATAAATAGCCTACAAGGACATTATAGCTCTCATTTGCATATCTACAAAGATATACAACCCTGCTATCTACCAAGATCTATCTATCCATCATTTTTAGGGTTCCGTACCCTATTACTAAAACTCCGCTGTCCGTCCGTCTGGAGTCACCAGACTGTATCTCATGAACCGTGATAGTTAGACAGTTGAAATTTTCACAGATGATGTATTTCTGTTGCCGCTATAACAACAAATACAGAAAAAAACAGAATAAACTACATATTTAAGGGGGCTCCCATACAACCAACGTGATTTTTTGCTTGTTTTTGCTCGATATTGATAACGGCAACACGTAGACGCTCGAAATATTCACAGAATATTTAGTTATATATTCACTTAAAAAATAAATAATTAAATTAAAATAAAACAAATATTTAAGGGGGCTCCCATACAACAAACGTGATTTTTTTTGCTCATTTTTGCTCGATATTGATAACGATTGATTACAGGTAGACGTTAAAACAGAATAAAATAAACATTTAAGTGGGGCTCCCATACAACAGACATGATTTTTTTGCCGTCTTTATAGATGGTACCAAACCCTTCGTGCGCGAGTCCGATTCGCAATTGGCCGGTTTTTTTTTGGCACGTGAGGGAAGGTTTTGCTTCACATATTCTACCTCAAGGTATTTTATCAAGCAATATTTTTTCATTTTTATTTTCCCATAGAACAATATAGGTACCTACCCTATGAAATATACTGTAGCGTATGTAGTATATTAGAGTACGAGTACAATCCTAAAAATGGTTAGGTGAATCGAAAATGTACTACAACTTAAAAGTCTAGAAATAAAATTTCTACGCACTTAGGTAATTGATAAATGCAGTAGTAAATAGGGATACAAATAATTCTGTTTCATTTTGCAAGGAAATAATATAACTATTATACTATTAATAACAATGATTGCCTTGCTGTAGCACGAAGTGGCGCAACTTTTTCGTTTCGTTTAATGGTATGCAATTAATAAAATTCGTAATTTCTATAAGATATGACCAGGTATAACGCGTCATTACTCAGTACTTCCTTCAAGTAACCAAGTAATTATACGTTTATTTCCCAAAGTAGTTATCAATTGTGTAACACTGAAGAAATGTATTATTCTGCAATATTGGTAGTCTCATTAGATGTACAAAGGTATTGCTTTTTTGGAATAGTAAATTCCTGCTCACAGAACCATTGGGCTGTAGCCAAATTTCTTCATATTAGGCATTGGCCTAGTGTGAAGAAATTTCGAGGATTCGTTTGTTATATCTGTGTTTGATAGAATGGGGCCTTTTGAGTAATTTTTCGAAAAAAAAAATAGTTTTTAGTCTCCAGCAAATACATATCTATATAAAAACGATAAAAGTCAACGTGTCTGATGCATATGTATGTGTAAAGCCTGTGAAACCTCAAAAATAGCATGGAAGCATACGAAAAAAGTTTCAAATATTATTAACTTAATTAAAACGTACATAGAGGCTATTTGGATAAGAAACTCTTCAAACTACCCGGTTAATTCCAAAATATTTTTTTTTAATAACGACATTTTAAAGAAAATAACGACATTTTTCGATACTTTAATATTCATGTAAATGAAAATAAAATAAAAAACAATTTTTAAACATTATACAATATTTTATTTCTATAAAAGTTAACTACGTCTAGGTAAAAATGTTTTCTTTGTTAACTAATATTTTCTTATTTCTGTCTTCACTATACTACTATTTTTTAGAGTTGCAATCAAATATCACTTTTCATTTGGTCCGTACCAATGAAAGTTTGCATACATCACAAAACAATCTTGCGGCAGCTGATTT
The DNA here is from genome assembly GCA_964058915.1 of Tetropium fuscum. Taxonomy (NCBI): domain Eukaryota; kingdom Metazoa; phylum Arthropoda; class Insecta; order Coleoptera; family Cerambycidae; genus Tetropium; species Tetropium fuscum. The sequence continues at coordinate 19,267 of CAXKVY010016235.1, read as the reverse complement.
TCTGACGTAAAGTCACGTAAAGTATTCAAACGTTGAAAGTATTCATTGGTACCAATACAAGAACACAATATATTTGAGACGCAGATCAATATATTTCAGACGCAGATCAATATATTTGAGACGCAGATCAATATATTTGAGACGCAGATCAATATATTTGAGACGCAGATCAATATATTTGAGACGCAGATCAATATATTTGAAATATTATGGAGGGTAGACGGTAGACGTAACGACACTCTCATATGGGGGAACAGTTGCAAAAGTGTCTAGTGTAAGCAGTAAATAATAGTTCCTCCAGAATGGCGCTAGAGTAGCAAAGAGGAATGAAATTAATGTAGCAGTTGTTGCTGGAGTGAAGTGTGCTGAGTTGATAAATATAATATTTTTGGTGACCATAATAGTTAATGAAACTGCAGTATACAAAACCTTAACTGTATACGTAGTCCCAAATAATTTAGTAAATATAACCTATAAAAACTGCTGTGAAAATTAACCCACCTGTTACAGTGACGCCACCCTAATTTAACGCTTTTCAAAGGACACTTTTTGATACACAGAGACGGTACCTCTACTGTGTCTCTACCCTCCACATGAAATATATTGCCAACTGATTAAACTCCTAAATTGACTGGCTGACTAAATTATTTCATATATCGATACACATAATCAGTAATATTCAGTTGAACATTGAACTGGATTCTTCCACCGAGTTCTAATATTAAATATATCTCGATGGATTCTTCTGAAGTGTTAAGCTTCACATACCGTGTCTGCTTCACATCAGACTGCTTTACGTACCCTTCGCAAGGATGGTATTGCGTAACATAGAATTGATCAGTTTTATCACATATTAGCTAGCCTTAACCACAGTCTCCGTTGGTCAACTTGTCGTTAAACAGTCAAGTGTAAAGTCGATGTTACACTAAAAGTGTTAAAATAAAAATGAGGTCTTTTATTTTACAATTACGAATAGTTATTTAATCTATTCATGACTCACTTTAAACTGATAAAATCGAGTTTGCAAGGTTGTTAGCTGTAAAGATATGATGCAAAATGCATTTTACTAATATCATTAACATTCATATGTACTCGTATATTGGTTTATACAAGATCTTCTAAGTCCTAATTCTAATTCTAAATTACTTCCATTTGGCTTTGCGAATAGACGGATTCTACTGCGACTAAAATGTATCGTTAAGAAGGATTTGAAATTTATATTTATGTATTATATTTATATTTATACTATAAATTGTGCAACACCCAACAGATAATTTTTTTAATATTGATTCGAATTTTTAAAAATATGTCCAGTTGGGAATTGCCCAAATGTATCAGAATCACGTTTGTAATTTTGTTTCAGTCAGTGTATGTACCTCAGAAAAAAATTTTTTTGGGTGTTACATATTACCCACACATTGGGGGTTATACGAAACATCAATGTTTTTCATAGTAAACATTGATAATTCGTTGTTTTTGTTTATTATTGGGCTAGAGCGAGGTTTTATGGCACTTCCTATAAAAAATTGACTTGCGTTTCGGTGCAGAATAGAGACAGGGCAGTTCTTTAAGGGATAAACAATTTTACAAAGCTGTCAGTTGTTAAAATAAAATATTATTATGAAATAAGTCAATAATAACAAAAATTTTTTTTTTAATGTATTGCACAATATAAACAGTTTCAGTATAAAAGTAGCAAAAATAATACAAATATACCTAACATTTTAATATTTATCTTTAATACAAAATAAAATAGTTTTCTGCTTATTTTCATTTAATAAAAAAAAACTTGATTTGAAATCTTTGTTTAAGAACACTACGTTGTTCTTGAGGTTATCAAGCATTTTTTCTTCATTGGAGCAAAGTTCTAACTATAATAATAAAGGCTGTGCAAATGAGACTCCTCGGGGTTTAAAAAAACAATACAGTCGGGGCTTCCTAGTGATTTGAAAAATGTATCTTTAATTAATTTTAAAAAAAGGTTAAAACAGCTTATGAGAGAGTCATTTCTCAATTCATTCTTCAATTTTGGTGACCAGCCATATGTAACGAAAAGAAAAGTAAACCTATTGAACAATCTGTTTTTACATGTGTGTAAGAGAAGCAAAGTTACATTGTTATATTTTTAATATATTTATGTTTCTTTTTAAATCTACAGACAAAATGTAAGTATTGATATTTATTTTTTTTAATATTTGTTTCTTTCTCTCATTCGGTTAAGTTGAAAAACAGCTTTAAGCTGATACTTCGCCTTTCAGTTCTGTTTTGTTTTATTTGTACAGAATTGTATTCAACCCGGTACTTTGTTACCTTATGCACTGTTTTGTATTATAATGGAAGTGAATAAAGACGATTTTTATTATTATTAGATCAAACGCGGCATCCGTATGGACAGACGGACGGATATTTTGAACGGTATAAATAATAAATAAGTGAATGAATTCAAATAATATTACATCCACACCTAAAATTACTGCATTGCGCATTGAAGCATGGCTAATTTGACAATTGTGCGTGTAAACGGATTTTGAATGGCTACGTTAAATCAGTAGTTAAATGCTGAAACGGATCTAGTGCTATAGTGTTTTCGTTTGATATACAAACTAGAGCAAAAAATTGCCCATACCAATCCCCGTACCAATTACTACAGAAACGGTAAATCACATCACTATGCAATACAAAAGGATATTTAGTGTAAAATTGTATACCAAAATTTCTTGTGAATAGAACTAGGGTCTCCAGTCCGCGGCTTATCATATCGGTCGCTATCCCTCTTCTCATATAAATCCCATTTCCCTTCTCGCTCGCTTAGAAGACACCTGCACCTGCAAGTGACTTCAAAAGATGTCTTATTATGTCCTATTCATATATGTGCAAAACTTTAGGCCAAAAAATTATTTAGTTTTGAATGTATGTAAAATATATTGAAAAAATTTGGCATGCTGCGTGTACAACTTAGTGCTCAATTTAGCCAATAATAATTTAAAATAAAAGAAAGAAATTAAATTGCGATTCCCCAGCAAGGACCACGGAGAGGTAAGAGCGCATATCACTATTCACTATTACACTCACATTGGTATTTTTCACTGTCACTTATTAGTAGCACTCTTCACAAAAAATCCCATCAGAAATTCATATCACTATTCACTATCTGAAAATAAGTCACTTTCACTATTGTCTTCATTTACATTTATTAAGACTGCATTTATTAAGACTATACATTGTATCCAGTTGGCCGCATTTACTTCTTTAATTGCACTGAGAAATTTTTTCACATCAGCTAACTTAAATGTTGTATTTTCTGTAGCAACTTTCCCTTTTATTTGCGGCCAAATACACTTAATTGGGTTCAGTTCGCAGTGATGTGGAGACAATCGACTTATCTTCATTCCTCTTGCTTTGACCATTTCATCCACTACATACTTCTTGAAAGCTGGAAAATGTTGCCTTGCCAGTGTCAACAATTCAGCTTTAAGTAGTGAATCATCGTGTTCAATGTTTCTTTCTTCCAGCCAGTATTTAATTTGCCCTTTCCGCCATGCAGTTGTGGGCAGATGTTCTGTTCTACGAGAATGATAAGATTATTGTTTTTTATTTTATTTCCTATATTAGGATAATTGCGCGCGCCACTAAGCACCGCATTCCATTAGTTCGCATATCAAACGAAAGCACTATAGTGTTTACTCGTTCAACAAGTTTAGGATGCTCTAAATTTAGAAGTGGCTTCATCTATTTATGTATCGGATATTGTATCGTTAATAATTTTAAAAAAAATGTTTGAACCATTTATTTTACTTTGCGCTATTACTTTGTTTTAAATTTATCCATGTATTTAATTTATAATATGTAACGATAAGGTAATAATAATTATTTTCTAAAATATATTTTAAGAAAAATATATTTGATTATTACATTTTTTCGCATTGGATATTTTCCGTCAGCCAGCTGTACATTATATACGTCAGGGATATTTAAGGTTAGGGGTATCACACGTTTCACGTCAGTCAGTCAGAGACTTGAAATTGGCGGCTTGATTGAAAACGTCTATTGAAAATTCAGTGTTTTAGATCTAGTCATTGAAAGCATCGATTCGAGATTAGAGGAAAAACAAAGAACTCTACTTGGACCTAAATATTCTGTCGCCCTCTAATTTTAAGGAATTAAAAGGAAACCCTATTCCACCAAACGCCAAACAATCTTTGACGTCTGTCGGCGAAATGGGACCGTCTGCTCAAATTTTCTTTTTATAAATTGAATCAGCATAATTTTACCTACATTTTGAGCTAACATTTATACTGACATGAGATTACGCGTGACTAATTTTTCGGCATTTAAATGGCGTCTGCTTCAAAAGTGCTACCATCTAGCGCATTTTCCTAGTTGTTTACGTGGAATAATGATATTTCCGCACATTTTAATCATGAATTTAGTCCGGTATAAATCAAGAGATTGTATGTTACTTTTTCTAAAATTAATTTCATTATTGCTAATTTGGGTGACCACTTGCAAATGGCAGACGAGCGGCGACGCATTTAACGAACGTATACACTATCTATTTCTAGTCAACCCTTTAATATCTTAGCACGCGGTTTTTCACGCGAGCTCTTAGTCTAAGAGTCTACTGAAGACTACTATAAACTAACATTTTTTATTCTTTGTCTAGATCAAATTATTGGTAGTTTGGAGGAGATATGGAGGAGTCCTTCTTACCAAATATTCACCATCTCCTCCCGGTTGTAACGTGGCCAGTCACTACCTTAGCTGTGTGGCGCTATTTTTCGACCATGAACACAGTGGAAACTTTACTGAGAAAAAAACAGGCAATGGACGAATGAGCAGTCTTGCTCTAATAGTGAACATGCCTGAAATTTTAAAAATAAAAATAATACTAAAAAATATAGTGTAACGTTGTAATAACGCGATCAGTATGAAGGATCTAAACAGCGATAAAATTGAGGCGGCCGAAACGAACTGTGACGTCACAACCTGCAATATTCGGTGGGCGTTGCGCCGGAAAGCGGCCGATTGAACTATGAAATCAAGCGGTCGAGTGCTGGGATCTCCCGTAGCCGACCGAATCGGTCTCCTCGTCGTTTGTAAATGACATTGAACCTGTTTGAAACGGTTCGCGAAACTTTAATAATATATAACAACTAACATCTTTATAATTTGGACTTAATGCGTCATATTTTGCATATTATTTTTCAGTCTGGTAGAACACTTTTATGCAATAAAAGAATATGTGAATGTTCCCTATTGACGTACACTGGGATTTTGAAGTTAGTCCTGACAAAGTTTTAAATCTCATGGCTCGGCTGGGCGGAAATTCAGACGAATATTACTTTAATATTTTTTATTTCAGTTGTTTCCATTTTTTATTTGTTTTGTTTGTAATGTTCATAAAAATATATAAAAACATTTATTATACAAACGTTTATTTTATTTCAATAAACTTATTCGTAATATATAATATAGTTTTTTTATTTGAAAAGGGTATGGAATTCCAAAACTTTTTCTTGTGAAAGTCGATATTTTTGAATAAATGGATTTTTCATTGAAATTCTGAAGTGCCAGAAAAACGCGAGACTTTCAAAATTATCCTCTGTGGCGCTATTAAGGTCACACGCTGCAGATATAATCTCCCAATAGTGAAGCGCGGACCCCCCTCCCAAATGACATCCTGGCTACGTCATTGATTCTAGCCCACAGCTGATAACATTAAAAAATGTATTTTCACTTTTACGACGACTATTAAGTAACTTTTAGTACTGAGGTGATGTTACACAAAAGCATTTATCACAACACCCGCATGAGCTACTAAAACAGAAAATACAATAATTTGATTTTATCACGATGATCACACATAATGCATTCGAAATCCTGAGCAAAAATACCAAGCACAATATCCGGGTATTTATTTTTCGTTTAGTTTATTAAGAATATTTAAGTTCAATAATACTAGAACACTTTTATATTGTTGCATTTATTATATATAAACATACATATATGTCATAAATTAATTACTTACAAGTATTAAATATTATTATAGCACCCTATTCCACCCTGATTAATTGGCTCTCATCCACTCGCTAAAACAACATAATTTGTAAATATATTGACAATTATACCAAGAAGTTGGTCAAATTGGCTGTTAAAAATTGTTTTCTGCAACCTACAATTACGTAAAATATCTATTTGAAGTGCCAATTTAATATAACAAATATGTAATTTTAGGCAAATATATAGGCAGCCTCAGAGGGGTCCAGCTAAAATTAATTTGGGTAAAAGATTAGGGTAAGATGAGCCAAAGTAAGTTTGCGACCTGGAAAGCCATGCGGAAAACTTTTGGTAGGCGAAAAACCTAGAAATTTTGGCACTCTTTTCAGTTTTTTAGAATATAGCTCATAAACGAGACCGAAATCAGAAAATTTTATTATTTCCGAAATTAAAGTAAACAAAACTACCGACAAAATGCAGGATTTTGCTCATTTTCGTTACTATTTTATTATAGATATATATTTATTTTATTAAATTCTGCAATTTAATAAACTTTCGTCAAACTTCAAAGTCCTGTAGGAATGGGTTAGGATGACATAAAATTAAGTTTCAACGGTGTATTTTGTAAGTAATTTTGTCTACTTTCATTTGGGAAAGAATAACATTTTCTGATTTCGGTGTCGTTTATGAGCTCTATGAAAAAAACTCTAAAAGTGCAAATTTCGAGGTTTTTCGCTTATCAAAAGTTCTCCCCAGGGCTTTCGAGATCTCAAACTTAGTTTACTGGCCTTCTTACTATACAAAACAATCAAAAAAAAAATCTTTTACCCTAATTAATGTAAGCTGGAATGTATCTATATATTGGCCTATTATTTTCATTTAAAACAAAAAAAAGCTTACCGTTTCTTATCTGAATCCTGAACCTCATTCAAGCTGTCATTGGGTTGGCAAGGAGTTATCATGGTATTGTAAACGTTAAGGAATGCCTCTCTGGTTTTTGGATTACCGCATGACGCCAGCAAGTGAGATTGGAAACATGCCTTGAACGAGAACACGAATCTAAAAGAGAACAACACAATGAGTTGCTGCCATTATTGCCACCTAAAGATTATTAATTTAGCGGTAATAAATTGTATCTACTTAAATGAAAACTAACTATGTATTGAAATTAACTATGTATCTACCACAGACGGACTGAAGTCTACTATGACGGATGATGCCATGTGGATAAAGCGCCGCAGGCAAAAACTTATTAAACAATAGGACACAATAATGTTTATTAGGACAATAATATATATTTTTTTAGTATAAACCAAACATTTATTTTCTCCGTTGAAATCGGGTAAAATTTCAGCAATAGCAGATACAATCTGTCTGCCGGGCTCCACTTAATACTAGCGTTGTGTCATGCCATAGATAATACAGGAGCCGGAGTATTTGGAGCTGATTTCATGTGTATTTGATGCCCTGAATTTAAATATGGCATTAGATTTGCCTAGGAGCTCAATTTCTTAAGATATAACATTTTAGTGCAATATACGTTATACTATTTTAAGTTAAGTCCATGGATCAAATAAAAAAACTAAACACCGAATTTATATTATTACATTATATAAATATTATACAAACGTTTATTTTATTTCAAGGAATAAGGAAAAAGTCCAACCAATGAACCAATGAAATGAAACCAACTAGTCACTGAACACTTCGAATGCTTCTTTTCCGTGACACTCTTGAATTTATTTTGCAACAGTCCCTTTTTAAACTCCAGCAGTAAACTGCCATCATGTACGCATACCATCTTCCTTGGTAGCGGGCCTCCATAGTTTTAATATCGCGGTGAAATGTTTCACCTTGTTCGCCACTGATGTCTCTTAAATTTTTAGGAAAACGGTCTAAGTGACTGTGTAAATAGTACACCCTAATACTCATGTTACACCCAAGGGATTTGAAACTCTTAAGCATCTCGTTTATAGCAGTTAAACATAGTTTTCAGCTTTGCGTTTGCCCAGAAAATTCCGACTACTGCAACAAATGATGTCCAGGCTTTTCGCCTAGCCTCATTCATCGAATTTACGAAGGCAGGGTCCTTAATGGATTGTATTATTTGTTGGCCGTTAATTTGTTAAAGCCGACGAATATTCGTGCTTTAATTTTTTCCATACTCAACTGAGGCATTTTCTTCCCTATATATGCAAAACATGATCCGTTTTTATCTGCTTCATAAGGCTTTTGCTGCTTTTATTTACAAACTGCTTCATAAGGACCAGCTGCATATGCAGTGGAGGAAAGATGATTTTCTCTCGTTCAAATAAGGGGTCGTTAATGACATTCTTTATCCGAACTTCCATGTTTTCTCTGTTAGGCCCTTTTCTAAACCAGATTTTCATTGAGTGACCAATTGGTATTGAAGCATATTTGTTTCCATTGTGTAGGACACATTTCAAACTTTGCTTTGAGCTGTCAATAAATAGGCGCCAATCATTTGGAGAATAGTCAGGAGGAGCCATTGTTTCCAGGAGTCCTCGAATGTTGTGACAAAATAGAAGATTGTCTTGTTGAGAAAAGAGCGGTAGCAGATAATTTTCTCTTGTACGGTAAAAGGTAATTTTGGTTTCTTCTTCCAGCAAATTTTTCTCCCTCAACCTGGAAGCCAGTAATTCAGAGGCTTCGTTTGACAGGTTGAGGTCTTTAACTCATCCCGCTTGAAACGTTAAGGAATTGATGACATCTCATAATCACTATCACTTTTATTAGTATTATAAGCGTGATCAGTAGAGGGACAACAGTTATCGTCACAGAGCTCTGGTAGGTGGTGAAAAGTTGAGATCGAGAGCTTCCTCTGAGTGAGGGACCGGTCGTCTTGCAGATACTAAATCGGGACTAAATCGGAAAACCGTAGAAGTCCACTTTCTACGGTTGTTTAGATTCATTCCATTAATATTTACTAAGCAGAAATAGCTGTCATCGAAGTGGTTTTTGGGTTCTCTCCAAACCATCGGTACGCCAAATTTCAGACTTTCTTTTCCCGGTAGTCGCAAACTGTCGCAAATATTCTATAGAAGTTTTACAGACCTTCGGTGCGGTGCCCAGGTTTCATCTTGATCAGCAAGCCTAACACCAAAGTATCCATGATAAGCTCTCTTTACAAAGTCAGTAACAGTTTTTCTGTTTTCTTTTAACGTGTATTCTCCGCATATGTAGCAAAACACATCAGGATGAATCAAGCACACTCAAGGCCCCTCTAGTTACGTCTATGGTATCTACTTAAATACCGAGGGACGTAGCATGAAATTGTAAAATTTCATGCTGCAATCATATGGCCTGTAAGGCCATATGATCAGGATGTGTAAACACCGTTTTAGATAGGATAAAAATATTACTGTTAGATATACTAATGATGTCCCCCTCGCTCGCCCTTCGGAACACCCCCAACTTTTGGGCGATGTCGCCCAAAAATAATATTTTTGCAAATATCTTGGTTCTGAACAGTTCTACGAGAAAATAAAAGATTATCAAAATGTAGATAAGTCAATTCTCTTTTGAAATGGTTTAGACACATTTTTACTTGGTATTAATATTATTGGAGTTATAGACGGGGGAAGTATCGTATTGTATCGCACCATTTCTGAATGGCTTCGGAATTAAAAAAACCGGCCAAGTGCGAGTCGCACTCGCTCACTAAGGGTTCCGTATCATTATCTATAAAAACGGCAAAAAAATCACGTTTGTTGTATGGGGGCCCCCTTAAATATTAATTTTATTTTAATGGTAGTATTTCGTCCAATCGGCGACTACGGCATTTATTAGCATATAGATTCAGGTCTGTGTTCATTTGTTGTATGGGAGCCCCCTTAAATATTTATTTTATTCTGTTTTTTATTTATTGTTATAGCGGTAACAGAAATACATCATCTGTGAAAATTTGATCTGTCTAACTATCACGGTTCATGAGATACAGTCTGGTGACAGACGGACGGCGGAGTCTTAGTAATAGGGTCCCGTTTCACCCTTAACGGAACCTTAACGGTACGGAACCCTAAAAAAAATTGGTTTCTTTCCTATTACTATCGAAAACGAAGCTGCTGTACAATAACTATTGAAAACAATAAGCTGCAGGTGTAGAAAAGGTTACACTCTATCTACTGCACGTAATGACAATACATATTAAATTCAAAGTGTTACCCCACAATCTCTCACTGCTACCTTGCGTCATTGAATATTCGGGGGTAATACCATAAGAGCTCAAATTTAGCCGGATATTTTTTGTTTGTTTTCAAGTTTCAAGTACTTACTGTAGTGGTAGTTTAATGACAACTGTCACGAGAAAATCACGAGAGCGTAGCTCGAGTGATTGTGTTGAACAGCTCTTAAATGGGATTTTTATACATGAGTGGAATTGTCATAATCATTTTATGCAGGTCCATGAACAGTTCCCTAAATAGTTTGTGTCCATCATATGCAAGGGTCTTATTCTACGTCCAATCCAATGACGTAAATGCCATTATTATGGAATAATTGAAATTTAATAGAATGAAAGGAACATTATGAAATGATATAATAAATCGAGTTGTGTAATAACTGGACATAGAACAAAGTATCTTTAAAATATGATAGACTTACTCGCAAAGCTCTTCCTTGGAGGGGAATTGTTGAGTCTGATTGATCAGCTGCATTTTAGTGACGATCTTCCGCATGCATCTTTCTGTACGGTAGCTGCTGCTTCTAATACATAGATTTGATAGTTCTAGAATATATAATAGTGGTTATTTCATTAGGTTCTTTTACGCGTATATAGTTTAGATTAGAGATCAATTTACCAAAAATATGCTCTCCATCGGTCTTGCACATATAATCAGAAGTCGCCAAAAGGCCCTTAGATATCAAAGAGGGGACCCCCTTCGATCTCTGTGGAATGCAATCTTCGAGTATGTCCACCACCGGCTTTGCACATTTTTCAAAATGATTTCCAATAGCAGAGCACATAGTCTCGCTGTCGTCATCGATGAGATTGGAACACTGCGCAAACTTCATAAAGGCTTTCTGAAACGAAAGTAACACCTTCGATAAAAAAAAATAATAATAATATATACATTTTAAATAAATATGTTTCAGCTGCACCGGGAAAATTGAAACTCTCACCAAAGGCTCGCTCTCGGCAGGTAAAACCACCGAAATATAATGGGTAAATGATCCAACCCACTCTCTCCCACACAGACCACGAATGCCTGCCACCGATGATGCAATGCAGCGTTGACATAGGCTGCCGACTTATCTACCAATTTTTTATATATCCGTGGGTAAAACGCAGTTACCGCATAGAGCTAATATTATTAGTCCAAAGACGGTACCTTCGGGAACCCCGCAGGTTGTATTCTCTTCCTCATATATGCAGCTACATATCCATCATAGTTTTTAAGCTATGCGAACAAAGAAAACTAACCTCAAATCTGTCCTGATATCCGGGACATATTGCTTCAATTTGGAGTTTGGCCTGCTGTAGTGCGCCTTTTTCTTGCAAGATGTTCGATAACAAACCGACCCTCATGTTGACTAACAATTCCGCGCTGTCCAAGGAGCATTCTGACAAACTGGCAACTAGAAACAAAATAAAGTCATCACGCCATCCAAGCCATAATATATAGAATTTCAACAAAGTATCATAAGTTTTAAATAACTGGTCAAGTTTGAACATATGTACTTCGCTAAACAGTGTTACGTTCACTTTTGTCGATTGGCCATTTAGATATCAGAAATTTGTTGTAGGTAGGTCCATAACTGAATAAATGTATTATGGAAACCGACTACTCTCTTTCTTTAACATTCATGATTAGATCTCGGGACATGTATATTACGTGTTTAGTTGCGGCACATTTCTGTTATGGTATTCTGACCTTCTTCATAGAACATTATTGACTGGTGTAAGCGCATCTAGTTAGCCACTATGGTTTTGTATGATTAGCGCGCTTAAGCTCGGTGACAGATTTATAGCACGTGACCTGATTTATCAGGCTATCATCTTGGTCATGTGGTGCGAGGCCATTTTCTTCCTTTTCTTGCTTGTCGAGCAGAGTGTAGTAACGCTACTTCTATTTCGAGTTTATCAATGTGCTTTCTTAAAAAATAAATACGTTGTTATTTCCATAGTAGTGTGGGATTTATTAAGAAAATCACTGCTGTGTGTTGTTGACCCGCACATAATCGACTGTAGGTCGGATTAAACAATTTAAACGAAATGAGGTAAGCGATTTTTTGTTGCCATGAGGCCATTTTCTATTTCGCCTTTTCTGTGTTCTCTAGAGCCCGCGTTGCAGTAAATTCCTTTGTTGATAGAGGAACATAATACTAGGCCACTTTCCGAAGCCGTTTAACACCAATCTAGTAAGTTTGATAAGAAATTATTATCATTTAACCTCAAACCTGTAGAGACAAACTTATCAGACTGTCTTGTAGGGCTTCTTACGTCGAGTGTAAGTCACTCCACATTGTCGCCTTTTAACTCCACCTGTACTTGGTCACCTTGGCACCTGCATACCATTAACACTTACGTACGTGCACGGTTAACTTTAAAGGGGCACGCCCTCTTTAATTTAAATTATATGCAGTTATGTGTAATTTAATATGTAATTTATGTGTGCATAAATATATATGTAATTATTGTAATATGTGATTTAATTGGTGTGCAATTTCACTCTTATATAATTTTGGAAGTTACATTTTTAAATTAAACTTAGATATCAGTTTACTGTGCCTTTTTTAATTTTTCTTTCATCAGTATTACAGAAAGTGCCGAGAGTAGGTTCGATACCCAGTATAGCTGGGAACCATCTGACTTGGTTGCGCAGGGTCAGTGGCGTGTACAGGTAATTAATTAGTGACTTCTAATCGCTTTTCAATATACTCTGGAAGGGTAATACATGCCGATAATAAAGAGCAGGTAAATCTTATACCTACTTTGTGCTCGACAATAATGTTGGGAATGACCTTAATAATCAACAATTAAAATAGTGCAGTAGGGGAGGGGATATGCTGCTAAAGTGTTGGTAAAATGTTCGTATCAAGAACATTCGTATTAAGTTAGAGGGAAAGGAAAGGAAGAGATAAAGAAAGAAAAAAGAAGAAAATAGAGGACGAAGACTGAAACTAAGAAGGACAAATTAGAAGAGAGGAAGAAATTAAGAAAAGAACAGTCTAAGGAAGTAAGAAATGAAGGAAAAGTTATTCTGATGAATTAATAGATATAAGTACTAAAAGAGAAGAAGAAGGAACGGATGAAAATGAGAGAGGAAGGACTGAAGAAAGGGATTATGGAAGTGAGGAAGGAAGAAGAGAACAGTATAAGAAGTAAGAAATAGAGGAAGGGAGACAGTATTTCTAATAAAAGTTCATCCAGGAGCATGTAAGTTAGAGATTAATTTTGGATACTGAATTATTATCTTTAGTTATTCATTTTTGCCACCATATTTTATCTAGGGTTGTTACTGTTGTACATGCATACAGGTACAATAATTTATATATTTAAAGAAATTTGTTTGCAGGAACTAAACTATATTCATCTAACAAACGGAGTCCATCAAAACAGTGATCTATGCGTTGATTACCTAAAGCAGACATGCCTTCAACTTTTGGCCAATAGCATTTTATTTCAACCAGTCGGCGGCCAATCAACGCCTGGTCACGCATCGATCACTGTTTTGATGCACTCCGTTTGTTAGCTGGATGTATATATATATACTGTATCCAACGAGAGAATGGACTTCCACTCGAGCGAAAAATCGTCTGTTTTGGTCAGATATCCGCCCCTTAGAACATTAGTTCAACGCCCTCAACGTCTTAATTGGCTCAGCAGGTAGCCAGGGCCGGCGCCTGGGTCCGATACCTACCTGGTACCTAATTATATAAAGTACCTACTACTGCCTATTTCATCGAATGACGGTCCTGCGTAGCTCGTTACAGAGCCCCTCCTCTTTAGTCGCCGATGCGCAAAGCAAGTCCATTCTCTCGTTGGATAGAGTATAGTTTAGTCCTTACTGAAACACTGGTTCTACCGTCACTGGCAAGGCTCATTTAACAATAAATTAAATAAAGTATTTACTCATGACCAATAATGTTGGCAACTACATACAGTGTGCTGTTTTTATCGCTACTTTCAAACGACACCATTTTTACGAAAATCTATTCAAACGACACCGTTTTCATGAATCTTGACGCCCTTGAGGCAAAATTGAAGGTGTTATAATCTAAAACACGAGCAACTCGACATTTAAAGTAAAACAGATATTTTCAATATTTGGTCTACCGGTTGAACTTGTATCAGACAATGGACAGTAATTTATTTAAGTCTAATTGTCAGTTTTTAGGTCAACCCCCCAACAAATATTGCACTTCATGCAAAATAAAGGCAATTTCAAGTTACTCATTAGTTAGAATTGTAGTACTATATGACTATTAGAAGCTATTTGTTTCTTGGTTTTTAAGAAGTTAATGATTTTAGTGATTTAGTACGGGGTTTTGCCGCATATGTTGACATTTATCCCTAGGGTTTATTCTAAGATATAGAGAAAAATGACAAATACAGAAGTTTTAGGACTTTATGTCTGAACCAAAATCGTGATATTCTATTGTTATCTATTGTTAATAATTACAAGTGTAAGGAATTCTTAAGTGTTCAATCACTGGTGGATTTTTCCCTAGTGATAGTAGATTTCCATTATATATTTATCACGTGATTAGAGGCTACAAACATGAATGTATTTCGTTTACATAATGGTGTTATACAAAGTTTAGTAATTAATTATAGTTTTTCCTAATCTTGGAAGAGCATGGGTTATCTAGGCCGCGTGCTGTAGCTAAATATTGATAAAAGAGGTCAGCGAAGCCGCACACGGTAGTCAAATAAGGATGAAGCAGATGCTATTTAAAATTATGCAGTAATTCCATGTAAATTGAAAATGGGAACAATAATTATGTCATCGCGGCGAAAGTTTATTTTTCTTAGTGCAGTCAAAAACGCATGTTTTGACGGGACGACCTCAGTTGACCAACTTTTAAAATATCGCGCTAGCCATTTAAAGAGTGGGATTATGTTTATTATAAAGAATCAGTTGTAAAATGTGAGGCCAAACAGAGCCAACATTCCATAAAGTATCTCACCAGTTCAGTTGACTGAAGATTTTTGGCAAATTCAAACCGCAGCCTGCCTCAAACCTTAAATTAATATCCAGGCAAAGTCATACTATTATATAAAAAAGTGACTATAGGGCGACTTTCTTGCAATAATATTACTTAATAATTGCTTACACAGTTTTAATAAAAGCAAAAGCACAGAATTGATTTTATTCATAAATTATATGGTAACTTAGACTTGAATAAAACATGTTTTTGGTGCTTTATGGATTACCTGGTTAATCATACAATACTTTTACAAAATCCCAATTACTATGGAATTAGAGACAGAGGTAGAGAATTAGAGGTAATATGAGTTAATATATTTAACAGGAAGAAAACAATTAGCAACGATTAACAGGCACTGGTTCCACGAGTTGGATGTTACAATTGGAATACCACAGGGGTCCGTATTAGGGCCACTGATATTTTTAATACTTATTATTGACTTACATGGTATTGTATCAGGGAACAACTTAGTCATGTTTGCAGATGATAACATTACATGTCTAGATATTTCAACACCAGGTACATATTTCCTCTAACTTTACCCCATATTCATGGCATGGTAAAAATGTTTCCATCAGTTTATCAGTATTTGAGGATAGTTCACTATGCACTACTGAAAAAATAAAAGTAGTCACTTTTTTGAACTTTGAAAATTTTTTCATGATTTGATGAAGTTTTTTCATTTTTCTTTTTTGTTTCAAACTCGAAATACGTGTTGAACTATCATTTATTTAAATAATTAGAACATTTTGTGCGGATGCTCTTTGTTTTTCTCTATAATTATAGCCACAAACGTTCGAAAAATAAAAAAAATCATAAAAAATTAAATGAAATAAAATCATTAAAGAATGCATGTTTAAGCATATTATGAGTGATTTTAGTGTAAAACAATTCTTTAAAATAAAAACAAAATACCAATTCTAAATTCATTTAGTAGTATGAATGAATAAGTTTTAATACAACAAATGCTCAAAAAGACCATTTTTTAAAAGGCTAGGGCCTAGAGACACTAAAAACTGTTTAACGGAATATCATTCTAATTTATCTTAACCCAAATGCGAGAAAGAAACTTTATAGCAAAAAAAAACATTATTAAAAACAACCTTTTTTTAAATGCTCTAAAAAGAAGAAAATAAACTTTAAATTAAACTAAACCCATTAATTTATTACATTACACAATTTATATGATATAAAAGCTTGTCGCGAGATTTACCTATTTTATAGAAAACATAAGTTTTTTTAGAATTACTTATGTCCATATCAAGTTACATATTGTATTCTTGTTTATCTACACAGTTAAATCTTATCGCCAGCAGTTGACCCTTGTCGGTCCCTACAATATTTGTTCGAGCACCACCAAATTATCCCTAACCATTGCCGGGTTGTAATTCTTAAAAATTGGTATAACGACCATCTTGTTTTCCACCATTTTGCCCATTTTTCCCTTTGAACCCTTTCATTTGATATCCACATCATGGGGTTTATGCACTCCCATGAAAAAACATAACCCACCATCTTTGGGAGTCCGCCATATTGGATTTATAGCGATGTCATTTTATTTTCTTATTGTTCTCAGCAAACCCTTTCATTGGATAGCCATATCACGGAAGTGCATAAAAAATAACTAATCCGCCGTCTTTGGGAGTCCGCCATATTGGATTTAGAGTGACGTCATTTGATTTTCATATTCTTCTCAGTAAACCCTTTCATTTGATACCCATATTATGGAAGTGTATAAAAAATATCTCTATCCGCTATCTTAAGCGGTCCGCCATATTGGATTTAGAATGACGTAACTTAGGTAACCATGCATTGTAATCCAAACTATACGGGCGAGCAAAATTTCAGCACAATCAGCTGAGGATAACTACTTTGAAATTCAGTTGCAAGATTTGACCCGAACAAACATACCTAGATACATACATACATAGCAAGTTAAATAAAAACTTATAATGACAATTGATTCTGTTACGACGTATTAGAATAGACGGGAAAAAATATCTAAAGTTAATCGTCGGTTACGATATTTTGAAGTTACATAGAATATGATACAACACACCCATTTTCAACAAATCGGGATTTCATAAAATTGTGGGTTACAGCCCATACAGACGCAATGCAGGAACTTATCAGACACGTGAGACTAAATTTTCCCCAAAATGGAATGCCCCAAAACGCCCAATTCGTAAGTGTTTTAAAATGTGAATAACTTTCAGTGTGTATTGCCACCGTATATATGATTGTATTGTGTAGGTAGCATGTTTTAAGATGTCGTTTAAAACACGATTTAAAACAATATAGTGCGCATGTGTATTGTCCCAACTTACTGGGACTTCTCCCATTTTGTATCGGCCACCAAAACACATAAAACATAGACTTACCAAGCATAGAATTGCTAAAGATGCCTTACACAGCGAAAGAAACAAATGTCGAGAGCCTTAAGTAACACTGACATTCACCAGAGTTTGAAGCAAAGTCCTACTGTCTTAAGGCAGATAACTATGAGAGGATTCTCTTAACAAGCAAAGGAATTCATTTAAAGCACCACGGGTTTTAAACGTCCAGATTTTTGAACTATCCATAAATGACATTTTGGAGTCCAGGTCGTTGTGTTCGCAATGTTCACCATCATAGTCGTCAATTAAACTATGTTTTGCATCATCGTCGTCAATTATTGACATTTATTCGGACTCATCGGTTTTAAAAGTTGTTTCAGAAACATTTGGTTAAGAACATTATAGGTATAAAGTTTGATTCGGGACACAAATATAAGTTATTTGAGGTCTGTTATTTTTCGTTTGTATTTGCATCTGTTGTGAAGCCACTATTTTCCGATTAATTACTACCTACTTTATTACTGTATCCTTTAACGTAACTGTTTTTTTTACCTGCTTCATGTAATCAAATGGCATCTTCTTTGTTTACACTTCTGTAGTATTGCGTGTTTAACACGTGTTTCACTTTCATTTTCTGAATTTTGGGCATTTTTTTATTTTAATTTACTGTTAACTACAGAGAAAGAGACGCTACTAGCTATAACAAATGGTCTACAATGACATAATTTAGACGCAGACTGGAAAAATGGTGGTTAAATGTGACCCTTCGGAACCGTATGCGCCTACCAGATACATTTTTGAAACAAAAGGTACACAACACAAAGCAGTCACAACGAAGAATGTACACAATTTTCAATTAGACATAAGCTTTCCGATTTGTGTCGAAACACTAAAACTAAAGGAAGAAAGGAAGAAAGGAAACTTTGGAAACTAAATTTGTCGTGTCCAAGTTCGGGCACAAATTTCTGCTTGGGAATGACAACGAAATAATATACATTATAACATTTTCGGTTTATTACCGTTTCCCGTTTTAAGTTTTTTAATAAACCTTTTTTATGTCCAAAGAAAATGTTACTTCAATCTCTTAAATGGTTACACTTTTTACCACTGCAGCAGCTTCCCCTTCCGCTATAACTACTAATTTATTCAAACATACTGTATTTTCTATGAAACAAATGAGTCACGTTATCGTCATCATTTTTTTACCGCCACCTGTTAGATATTTTACTCGGAAAAAATAAAAGTAACATACCAGCTAAAACAACAAAACAGTAAACAACCGTCCTCATTGTGTATAAGTAAACTAGCACTAGCAATGGAACAATTAGTAGAACTATATCGGACTAATGAACCTTCCAAACTAAATTTATGAGATAATTATTTATTCTCAATAATCCTATGTGACCTTTTCTCGGAAGAGGCAATCATATTTACACATATTTACAGCGTGAGATGTTTTGTTTTCTGATATTGTGGTACAGATAAAAATGAGCGGGGTGTTACTTATAGTCCAAGCTCACATGACTAAAACCGAAAATTAAATGAATTGTCCCCGTCAGAAGTTTCATTTGTTAATTTCTACGTTTCGGGCGTACCTTAAATTATCTAATTTTGACCGGTAACTGAGTGTAGCGGATAGAACGTCGTAGGTAGGTTAGGTTAGGTTAGGTTAGGTTAGGTTAGGTTAGGAAAATTAAATGAATTGTCCCCGTCAGACTAAGTTTCATTTGTTAATTTCTACGTTTCGGGCGTACCTTAAA
>CAXKVY010016234.1:0-20114 GCA_964058915.1 Tetropium fuscum | reverse complement strand
CTGCTCTAAAATTCAGTTGCAAGATTTGACCCGAACAAACATACATAGATAGATATATACATAGCAACTTTAAAAAAAGCTTGTAAAAAGGCCAGCCGAAGTAGGATAAGTTTTTTCATATTCGGTTAGATTTTTCAGTAGTTATAAATTATATAAACTTCAGCGGAAACTCGCAGCAAATTTTTATTGAAAATAATTTTGTCTTCGTTTGTAAACAACGTTTGTTTGCAATAATAATTTTTATTGCCACCACACTGACAACAAATCTGTATGAAGCTGACATTTAATTTGATTGTTGTCTTCTTGATATCTTTTTGTGCAGGTGCTCTATAAATTTTGGAACGATTTTTAAAAACTACCTTCCAAAAGATTGCCAGAAACGTTAAAGATTCAAAGGTACGACATATATCGTTCGTGTGTAAAAAATACTAAAGCACTCCCTAGACGGTCAATATTATTGAACAATATGCATTGATCAATATTTGATATATATCGATATATATTGAAGGACTCATCAATACGCTCTAATGTAGCTTCAATATAGCTCTACGAATATTTTTACTTTGGCTGTTGGTTGTGCTTGGAAAGTTCGCGATTTGTTGTACAAGTTTTTATTTTTAATGTCAATTTTTCCCAATATCGAGCAAGGGTGTCCCATTGAGATTTAGCTTTCTTTTTACCTTACTTACTTTGGCTGTATGTGAAATGAATAAACGAAAGAAGAAAAGACTGGCGCTGGTCAAAAGAATGATACAAGCCGAGAGATCATCTTACACACGAACGTTTGCTGAACTACCTTCGAGTCACATAACCAGAGGATTATAAAAATTTCCACCAAATGGATCAAGCAGCCTGATAATTTTTTGGATTTTTTTTAACTTTGATAATTTATATTTAGCATAGCTTTTAGCATTTGTTTCTCATAGTTTTTATAGCATACATTTATTTTTCATAGCTATCTGCTTCTTAGCTTGATAAAAATAGTTATTTGACTAAACTTTAAAGTGTAAATAAGAACAAAAAAAAATCACGTTAGAATTTTTCACGTGCCATCACGTAGGTGCTCACACTTCGATATCTGAAACAAGACTGATGCAAATATTGATTAATTTACCTCATAAACGTACGTCAATATGAGCACCATTAATACACTTCAATATAAATTTCGATCAATATGCTTCAATACGCTGTCAATATGTTTGAAGCTCTCCTAAATTATCAATAGCCTTTCAATACGTATTGATCAATGCATATTGATTGACCGTCTAGGGAATGCTTCATAATAGTGTCATTTCCTTCCATTGACTGCCAATCAGCTTCTAAGACCTAATAATTCATATTCGTAAACGATTGTTAGTACGTTCGCGTGAAAGGAAATGAATCAAGGAATGGAGAAATAATTTATTTTCGTGTTTTTATAAATAATTTATTTTAAGTACTAAAGTTATACATATTATATAAAATAATTTGGGGGAAGGAGTATTTTTCGCATGTAAAAAAATGTACGTAAAGATACATGTCACAAATTTAATAAAAATAAAAATCTATATACAATTTAAGTTAGATTGCAATAAAATTCCTTGTCACAAAAAAATCATTGTATAATATGAGGTAGGTGCCTATATAAATTAATTATATACAAAATTTAGGAACCTTATGCAATGTGTATAAAATATATTCCAAAAATATATACTATTTATCTATTCAGGAACTGACATTTGACGTTGCTGGAAGCTATCTTTAGCGATTCTTCTAAGTTGCTCTGACAATGATTTTCCAGATTCTACTACCATTTTGTAGAAATTACTATTCGGATTTTGTAAAAGGACATGAGGGTGATCAAATTCAATCATGGACCCAGAATCCATTACTAATACTTTATCGGAGTCCATGATGGTATTTAAACGATGAGCCACCGTTAGTACTGTACAGTCGGCAAACTTCTTACGAATTGTTTTTTGTATTAACGCATCGGTCCTGAAAAAATACATAGAAACATAATAATATGGCGTCCTACAAGGATTGCAAGCGTTTAACTTTCAAGGATTGCCTTGCTTGGTATTATAGACGTAAGCATATTTTAAATATCAACCCTACTTATTTTGGAAACACAGAAATTTTCGAATCTTGTGCGCGAATATTTACCACAAATAAAATATAAGGATATATTATCGAATTAGTACTTCATAGTTCATGGATAACAAATAAATTTCTTGCTCATCCTTTTTCAAAGCAAAAAAATACTTTACAAGCAATTAAATAATCTAAAAGAAACTTTTAATTGAACATTATTCATGTTGCAAACGAAAATGATTAATATTATAAACAAATAAAATTATTAAAATAAAAAAAATGTCAAAACAAATTAATATTATAACCAGTTAATATTAAAGTTTCAAGAAACTAGTAAATGCATTGAAGTACCTACGTTATTATTAAATTGTACTAGAAAGTTGCACGAGTATGAATGTAAATTAGACAAATAACTTACTGTGGATCCACATTGGCTGTTGCTTCGTCTAACATAAGGATTTTATTATTCCTTATTATGGCTCTGGCTAAACAAATAAGTTGCCTCTGCCCAACACTATAATTTGCTCCTCTATCCATTACTCTATTGTCTAACCTATTTATAATATTAGCTGGATCTTTCAACTCCACTTGATTTATGGCTCTATAAAGAACATCATCTGGATATTCTTCAAATGGATCCAAATTATACCGCAATGTTCCTGAGAATAACACAGGGTCTTGAGGGATAATAGATATTTTGGATCTGAGATCTTGAAGAACGAGATCTTTAGTATCAATTTCATCGATTTGGATTTTTCCTTCTATTATAGCAAGTCTAAATATGGCGGATATCAGAGATGATTTTCCAGCACCGGTTCTTCCAACAATACCAACCTGAAATAAATATTATCCATATATTTTCTTTAAATTATATATAGGAAAAATTAAATGGAAGAGTATCTGTGGATTCAAGACCCCACTGGTGCAAAATGAATTTTCATTCATTTATCCCCAAGATTCAACTAATGGGTTTTCAGGTTTCCCTAATTCTTGTACCAAATTATCGTCGGGATGCTGAGAGTTCCGGGGACCACGCATCGCAAAATAATAATATATAATGTCACCCTTCTCCCGAATAAGATTCTAACTTATGTGCAAACCATTCTGGTTAAAATTAGGGTAAAATATATTTTTATAATTATTACGCAAAATGAGATAGGCATGAAGAATGAATGCGAGATATTTATGTCAAAAAGTGTAAAATTATCAAATAAATCAGTTAGAAATTCATATTTCAAAAATATTTGCATCCAAAAATATGTTTAGTCACTTTTGTCAGCAAACAAAAAGTTGTGGGCATAACAAATTTAGAAAAACTTACTTTTGCCGGCGAAAGTGAAAGCAAGCCATTATTAGTTGTAATTATTAGAGTTCACGAAATAATTTTCAAAACATGATACACGTCACTGTAGCCCTATACCGGTAGCATTTTTACCGACCCTTGCCGAAGACGCCCGATCGAGCTATTTACCAATCGTAAGCAAATTCAGCGCGTAGTGCAGTGCTAAATGGTGCCAAAGGTGTGTATAGTTGTATAGTATCAGTTCATGATACTAAGAGTACCATCAGTTAGTGTTGATTTGTTTGCGTGGCGGAAAATAACCTATAATATATTTGCATCATTTCTATTTACAATGAGTGAAATTGATACGTTTTTTACAATTGATCAATGTTGCAAAATGGAAATAAAGGATTTTAAAACCACAGAATGTTTTATATTCGATGTTCATACAGAATTTGATTCAAAAGACTGTTCAAGCCACGTTAACGAATTGATATCAAAATTTTCCAAGACCACTAAGACGAACTGGATTGTATTTAGAACATTTTCCGATAATAAAAGACCTCTTCAGGAAAAATTATAAGTGCCAACACAACTGCAAAATTAAGAGCGATAAAAGTTCAAAAATTCGAAATCAGAATCTAAACTGTAAGGCATTTGTTAACGTGCTAATAAAGAAAGTCAACAAAGACACAATAAAAAATTATCCCTTCCTAAAAGAAAATCTTAGTATTTTTGTAAAGGTAAGTAGATATCATAATCTAAACTACGCAACCCTTGAAACGTTGGGAAGAAAATTTTGACCTAACTTTAATTCTTAAAATAATAAATAAATTTAAAAAATAAAAAAGGTTTAAAAAGAACAATTAATTGAAAGTGTGCTATGACATACATCCTTCATTAAATTAAGCAACGATAATACAGGGTCGAACAAGAGGTCCTGTATATTTTAGTTAATTTTATACCCGTATAACTTTCAACCTTGCAACTTTTGAAATTGTTTTAATATCTTTTTTAGTTTCGGAAAAAATAATTGTTTTATAAAAAATGTAAAAATTTTAATGTAACATTTAATTTTAACTCTTATCTTAAATGGACACCCAGTATAAAATGATTATATCTTATTACATTGCTTAAAAAATAAATAGAGTTCGATGGTAGGAAAATATATAGGGTGTCCTATATTAAAAATATAAAATTGAAGTCATTACTCAGAAATGAAATTTATAAGAAACAATTGATGTAGGCCCCTGAATTTTTTTCTATATGCAACGCATCTAAACATAATTTTGATAGCTCATATAATAATCGAAATAAAAAGGTTAAATGGAATTGCTCAATTTTCAAAAATCCCTCGTATAGGTATTCGAAACAAATGAAATTCGACCGACTGTGTTTATGTGGCACTTTTATTAGTTACTTTCTTTCTATGTACCTATGACCGTTTTTCTTGTAGGGTATGAAACCAACGAAAATGACTTACCTTGTACTTAGTTACTTATTAATATATCATTTTTCTTATATTGTATAATGTATTTGGTGTTTTTTTAATATATTTGTTAAAAACCACGGCTGTATATAAAAAAGCAAGTACCTTTTAAGTGCAAAAATGATAAATTTTTGTGTGCCAGGAAAATCAAATAAAACAAAGTTTTAGTTTATTTGACTACCATACTCGCCCAATAATCTTTTATATTGTATCATGTTATCCCCCATTGCGGATAATAAGTACTTGGTGTAAAAAAATGTGCGAGAGATTTCGTTACTAACCCTACACATATTCAGCGCGACCTGCTGAAATCAACTAGGACTGGTAAAAATATACATTCGCATATCTTCGGCAATTCGGATCGCTGAACGTGTATAGGTAAAAATGCATATCGGTATGCCGCCGACACGCATACGGCGAGACGTCACTGCGAAGAACGCCCATATAAAATGCATTGACCTGCGCTGACTTGATCAG
Source organism: Tetropium fuscum (assembly GCA_964058915.1). Classification (NCBI taxonomy): domain Eukaryota; kingdom Metazoa; phylum Arthropoda; class Insecta; order Coleoptera; family Cerambycidae; genus Tetropium; species Tetropium fuscum. The sequence goes on along the minus strand of CAXKVY010016234.1, from coordinate 14,793 downwards.
TTTTCGCTTCTAACGTAGCATACCGGTATTATAGCGCTATTTTTTAACACTTATAAACCAAACCTTCAAATTTGTGAAAATTGATGTTTGGGTATCCTGGATGACATTTTCGTTTGGGTGTCCTGGAAGTCAATCAAGAAAATTGCTGCTTGAGGTTCAGCCGAAAGCAGCAATCATGCCAACGCGGCATGACCACTTATACATACTATTTTTAATGGTATACTATTATTCTCTTTTATATGTTTTGTCGTAGTAAACATAAATTATGCGCAAATCTGACAAGTACTGCTGTTATCGAGTTATTTGGGCCAACCATCCTGAGTGCCCATAATTCCGTCACCGGCTGCCCCATGGCTTCGGGGAGGGTCAAGCACCCAACGACTGTGTCGACTTTGTAAACAATTAAGGGTGATTTATTAGATGTGAGGGTAGGAACGTTAGAATATTAGTAATATGCCTAATAATAGGCCGGATAAATGGTTTCCAGCTTTTTTTAACGAATTTAGCCACATTCTTTAACCTCGTAGCAATATATGTAGAGAATTATTAAAAACTTATATCAAAAAAACAGTGTATTAATTTACTATATAAAGTGATCTAGCGAGACTGTGTTTATCTTAAAATAATGACAATAGTTCAGATGACTGTCGTATCGTGGCTAATTAGTTTTCTTGTCCACATCGCACAAAATTGGCGGTTTAATTTCCATGCCTGTGGAGAAAGCGGAAAGTCGCCTATTTCAAACAACCGTGCGCTTTTCGATATTTATAAGTGCGGAAAATTGACTTTCGCGCAGGGCTACACCGAAACTTCGTATAACCGTGCGCGAAAGTCTATTTTCCGCACTAGGGCGAACAAAAATCGAAATGCGCGTTGTTTGAGACAGGCGACTTCCCGCCTTCCTCTGCACGCATAGAAAAGCTCCATTTTCTGCGATCTGGAAAAAAAATAACTTATGTGACACGTGCGAACGGCGCGGCGCTCACTCGTCGCAATCGCCGTCTTTCCGCACTTGTTACACAAATAAGTTATTTGAAATAACTATTTCCACGCGGAAACAACAAAACGCTCGGCGTGCGACAAAATGTTATAAACTATATCAATTGTTAGAGCAATAAATGTTAGAAACATCTGTCAACTTTCTGTTGTAAAATAATCGTTTGAAATATCTACTTTCAATCTCAGTCCTAGGAAAAAAAATACTTTTCTAAAAAGGACAGTACCTACAGAAGGATTTGCAACAGAAAATTAATATATATTTTAGTAGTTTTACAATTCAATCTAATCTATTATTAGTAATACGTAATCTTATAAGTAATCTAATAATTAATAAGAATAGTAATAATTATTAATACTAGTAATACGAGTATTTCTCTAATAATATATTTTTAATTCCATTTTAATCGATTTTATCCTATTGGTATTAATGGACAATTTAGGGTGCTTTGAGAAAGACTAATATAATAATGAACGGTTGTTTAACAATCTAATATTATTGCAAAATGTACAAATACACGAGAACAAATAAATGAGAACAACTTACCTTTTCTTTCGGTTTAATGACAAGATTTAAGTTTTTCAAAACTAAAGGATCAGATGCCACATACTTCAATCCCGTGTTGTTAAATATAATTTCACCCTTATCTGGCCATTGCTTCGGTGCTTTCTTCGGGATATCAGGTTGTTTTTCCGCTGGTAATGACTTGTATTCCAAAACTCTCTCCACTGACATAAGTTGATTTGCTATTTCTGCCGACTGACGCATTCCCCATTGCACTAGTCCAGTCAATGCTGCTGCTTGTGTTATGGCTAGGCCTACTTCCCCACCATGTAGACCCAAATCTGACAAAACAAAAGGATGATTTAATGATCAGCAGCAGTTTCCAAGTTTGAATTATCCTTACTTTCTCCAAATGTGAGGAAACTGAACGTAATAACTGCAACAAAAATAAAGCAAAGTATATCTAACCAGAAACCGAATGCTGAACTGGCAGCTATATACATAAACCATGCGCTCGTGTGACAATCTTGATGTTTATCGAATTCATCTCTCAAAATATTCTGCGCTTGAAAAGCTCTTATTGTAGTCAATCCTTGTATTGTTGCATTTAAATGAGTGAATACAGGGCTTCTCACTAAAATCGAGGAGATATTTGAATACTATGGTTATGTGCATAGATTATTATAGAAACTTACTTATTCCTTCAAGTCGTTTAATATTCTTCGAAGATTTAAGAAATACGTGTCGTAAGAGTAAGAAAAATGTTCCAATAATTCCCACCAGAATTAGGAACTGAGGATTTATAAAAGCTACCAAAACTAACGATCCAGCCATTGACAATAAGATCTAAAACAAATAAGGAAATAGAGACACGTCTGACATTGTCTACCAGAATGCTATGCACACCAACCTGTGAGGCATCAAGAATAACTTTTGGTAGTAGCTCATCTATAGCTCCCATATCTTTGGAAAACCTGTTCAAAATACGGCCACTGGAGTTTGTATCAAAAAATCTCATAGTAGCTCCAATAATACTGTGGAACATCACGTCGTGCAACTTCTGAGAACTTATCATAGCCAGGATGTAGAAAAGCACAGACCGTAACAAGGCAATAATGAACAGGCCGGCTACTCCTCCTCCATAGATGTAAAGACAAGTTTCTGTAGACCACTCGATGGGTGGCTTGGCAACTACACTCTCAGTTGCATTTTCAGGAATAGTTATATTTCTAAACTCTTCAATGTTGACCCAGAAACTGACGAAGAAGTCAACACCACTAGCCATAACTTGAGCGAGTATATATAGTAGTATTACTATTATAACAAAACACCAGTTACCGCCTGCATGCATATATTTCCATAGAAGAGATCCATGAACTGTACCCTTGGATGAATCTTCTTGCATATCCTTGATTTTTACTTCTGATTCCTCCTCTTCTTCTTCATTATCTTCTTGTAGTAAACTCTCTGGCAAGCTCAGTTCGCTTACGGCGCTTGCTAGAGATGATTTTGTACTCTAAAAATTTTAAAGTTTATTTTTTGGACAAAGAGTGATTAGCAGTTTAGTAAATATTAACATAACATTAAGTTAATAACTATTAATATAATGATGCTATATTGATGATAAGTTATATCAATAATATTGACTAGTAATCTCCCTAGTTGGTACGTGAATTATTACTGGAAAATTGTACGAAATAACGAATATTTTGAAAAATATTCGCGATTGGGAAAAGTTTTCTGTTATTAATTCAAGTACCAGGGAGATTTGGTGAGAAAAGGACCCCGCATCAAACACATGGGAAAATGGCTCTGGGTGATTCTTTTTAACCGGGGGAATCGATCACTTTTTTGATGCTGAAAAAAAATATAAATATATATATATATATATATATATATATATATATATATATATATATATATATATATATATATATATATATATATATATATATATATATATATATATATATATATATATATATATATATATATATATATATATATATATATATATATATATATATATATATATATATATATATATACATATATATATATATATATATATATATATATATATATATATATATATATATATATATATATATATATATATATATATATATATATATATATATATATATATATATATATATATATATATGTATACATATACATATATATATATATATACATATATATATATATATACATATATATATATATATACATATATATATATATATATATATATATATATATATATATATATATATATATATATATATATATATATATATATATATATATATATATATATATATATATATATATATATATATATATATATATATATATATATATATATATATATATATATATATATATATATATATATATATATATATATATATATATATATGTATATATATTATTCATTTGTTTATCTCTGTTACTTCATGAAATACACCGTTTTGAAACACCATATGCTTTTATTCATTTATGAAATGCATTTATCGGACAACTCAAACAGCTAGCAAGCTATGGAAATCGAAGATTACACGTCATAAACTGACAACTGTGTCATTAGTTTTTTGTTGACAGTCCAGCAATAATTAGTGAATAATGGAACGCCAAACCAGAAATTTAACTCGTGATGAATGTGTTGAGGCAGCTACATTAGATGGTGAAGGGTGGAGTTACAACCGCATAGCTGGAAGGTTGGGAGTGTCTCACACAACTATAACGAGAGCAATTCAAAGGTACGCGGAAACAGGAGAACATTCCAGACGGGCCGGTCAAGGTAGATCTCGTGTTACCTCTGCTATCCAGGATGGCTTTTTAAGAGTAAATGCTGTAAGACAACGATTTGTAACTGCAACACATTTAAGAGCACAACTTCAAGACGCAGGTGGTCCACTCATATGCGTTCAAACTGTACGCCGACGACTGAGGGAGGCAAATTTAAGACCCTGCTCGATTGCTGCTCGAGGACCCGCATTAACAGTAGATCATCGAAGAGCCAGATTGAATTTTGGCAATGAGCATGTTAATTGGATGGAAGCAGAGTGGGAACGTATTCTTTGGACTGATGAGTCAAGGTTCAGTTTGTATAATTGTGACAGACGTAATCGCGTCTACCGAAGACCCGATGAGCGATACAGTCAATGCAATTTTTTGCACACAACTTTATATGGAGGTGGATCCGTCATGGTGTGGGGCGGAATATCTTTGACTGGGCGAACGGACGTGGTAACTGTGAATGGAAATCTCAATTCTGACAGATACATCACAGACATTCTTGAAGCACATGTTTTGCCTTATGCCCCCTATATAGGACCCAATTTTTTACTTATGCAAGACAATGCGCGTCCCCACACGAGTCTTATCGTGAGAAATTATCTTGAAGAAGTAGGAATTGATCACATAGACTGGCCAGCCCGTAGCCCCGACCTTAACCCCATTGAACATGTTTGGGATTTTATCGGTCGGCGGTTACGAAGTGAGGGACGACAACCCCAAAATTTACAAGAATTGGAAGGACGCCTAGTCGAATTATGGAATGACCTAGATCAGAACCTAATCAGAACTTTGGTTTTAAGTATGAACCAAAGATGTCGGGAGGTCATTCGCGGAAGTGGTGGAAACACCAGATACTAATTCTCTATTTACTTTTGTTTTGTTTCCTGTTATTCGTTGTTTTATTGATTAAAGCAATCCATTTTTCTAGGTATGCTTTTTGAGTTTTTGTCCTTTTAAGACCTTTTTCTCTTCTAAAACACCTTGGATCTCTCAATAAATTATAAGATATCAAGGAAAACAGAACGCAAAATGAGGCATTGAACCAGTATAATGAGTAATAAATAATTAGCACTTGACAAAAAAGAAAGTTAATAAATTTAATAAAAATCACGTCAACTCAAAAATTGGATATTTTATGAAGTAACAGAGATAAACAAATGAATAAAAAAAGAAAATGTAGAAAAAACATGAGGCTTTAAATTGGCTATAATTGCAATAACTTGCAATACCTTGTATAGCCCACAGGACGTTTTGAAATTTCGGAAAAAAACATAACATTTTTATAGCACCTGGTATAATACCAAAATCATTCGTTTTACCAAAACAACTAAGACAGTGATATTCCTAAGAGAAAAACCTACAATTTGAAAAAAAAAATCGACCAAAACGAACAAAAATTGTCGAAAATACATAACGTCAAATTTGAGTTAACTTTTTAGTTGTGCGTTAAATAAGTTGCGCAGTGTATATATATATATATATATATATATATATATATATATATATATATATATATATATATATATATATATATATATATATATATATATATATATATATATATATATATATATATATATAATATTAGAGGGTTTATTTTGTTTTATTTATGACATATTTGACATAGGCAAAAATTACCGTTTTTTGTATTTTTGCCTATGTCAAATATGTCATAAATAAAATACTCTTTTGAAAAAGGCCCAAAAAGGGACCGTAACGTTAAGTAATATAAACTTCGATAACGATTCCCCGCGGTTAAAAATAATTTCACCGAAAGACATGTATTTGGTGCTGGTCCTTTCATACCTAAATTAAATGAAAAAATAAATAAATACTCATACAACAATGACCTTAGATTATAATAACAATAATAATATCCCTGCCCCTCATTCTAACCTCAATGGTTACTCCATAAATCAGAGACTTGCGCGGGCGAGAGGGTGTACTACAGCAAAGTTGGGTTGATATGTCAGTTTTGTCAGATACGGGTTTCCAAAAAAATATTCCCTATTTAGAAATGTTAGTACATAAAATATTTAAGAATATATTAGAAATAAAGTTTCTATTGTATTACAAATCAGATTTTATTTACTGAAGTCGGTAATACATAAAAATGCGCACTTTTAATTACATACTAGATTGGTAGGTAGTGGTATGAAATTAGGGTAATGGGTTCCACAATAGTTATCAACGTTACTTAGAAGTAACGGCACAGCACCTGTGAGGTATCAAGAATAACTTTTGGTAGTAGCTCATCTATAAATCCCATATCCGTGAGAAACCTTTTCAAAATACGGCCACTGAAGTTTGTATCCAAAAATCTCATAGTAGCTCCAATAATACTGTGGAACATCCTCTCGTGCAACTTGTGAGAACGTATCACAGCCAGAAAGTAGAAAAGCGCAGACCGTGACAAGGCAATAATGAACAGGCTGGCTACTCGTCCATAGATGTAAAGACAAGTTACTGTAGACCACTTGATGGATGGCTTGACACCTACACCCTCCGACGCGTTTTCAGGAATAGTTGTATTTCTAAAATCTTCAATATTAACCCAGAAACTGACCGATAAGTCACCACCACTAGCCATAACTTGAGCGAATATATATAGTGGTATTACTATTATAACAAAACACCAGTTACTGCCTGCATGCATATATTTCCATAGAAGAGATCCATGAACTGTATGGTTGGATGAATCTTCTTGCATATCCTTGATCTTTACTTCTGGTTACTAATCACAAAGAGTGATTAGCAGTTTAGTAAATGTCATGATTAACAAAGTTGATAAGTTGAATCTATAATATTAACTAGTAATCTCCCTAGTTGGTACTTGATTTATTATTGTAAAATTTTACGAAATAACGAATATTTGTGATGGTGAAAAATTTTTCTGTTTTTAATTCAAGCACCAGGGAGATCTTGTAAGAAAATTTAATGCCTAAATTAAATGAAAAAATAAATAAATACTTATACAGCAATGACCTTAGATTATAATAATAATAATAATACCCCTATCCCTCATTCTAACCGCAATGGTTACTCCAAGTCAGAGACTTGTGCGGCCGAGAGAGCGGCTTATTATTATTTCACGTGCCGCATGTGCGACCAGGATCGGCTTTGGTTGGTAAATTCTATTCACCATTCAGTGCAGGAATGAGGGAAAACATCATTAGTTAGATCCTCATTAGTTAGTTAGATGATGATAAGTAGGTAGTATACTACATCAAAGTTGGGTTGATATGTCAGTTTTGTCATATACGGATTTCCAGAAAATTATTCCCTATTTACAAATGTTAGTTACAAAAAATATTTACGAATATATTAGAAATAAATTTTGCAATGTATTTGTAAATTTGGAAGCCAATTTTTATTTGCTGAAGTCGGTAAAACATAAAAATGCGCACTTTTATTTACATACCTACTAGATAGGTGGGTAGTGGTATGAAATTAGTGTAATGGATTCAACAATAGTTATCAACGTTACTTAGAATTACATATTAACGAGGTGTTAAAAATAGTTCTCTTGTGGACTAAATAATGTCATCTACTAAAATCGGGAAAACTTTCACGATCATAAGAAATATGTTATCATGTTATACAAGGGTTAGGCCATACATAGTCTGGTTACATGGAAGAGCGGCGTTTTGCGGAACGGTCCAGTAATTTACTTCGATTTTTATAATATGATCTTCTGTTATTGCAAATAAAGGCCATCAGTATATTATTATTATTATTAAAACGAGATTTTATGGTTGTCAATAAGAGAATACGTCTTTGTTATTGGAACATTTTAATCATATGACCAGATGAGGTTGACTCTTGGGAGAAGATTCCTTTCAAGAATTTTTTTTTGTTACCATGGCAACCAAACAAATATCAAGCTTCTGATTGATTAAAAATACAGGTATGGAATTTTCTTTGAAAGAGTCTGATATAATGTTTATATTTGTACTTACCCTGATCGACATTTTTCTCGATGCTTTGGCATTTTCTATTTGTTTCAGTCTCTCTTCATCGGTTGGTTCAGGTTCAGATGTAAGTAACTTGGCATATAAATTATCACTTGCAGATAAGTAATCAAATGTGCCTTCGTTTTCAATTTGACCCTATTATTTAAAGCAAAATGTATTTATAACATAAATTAGCTAATTTTGATTAAAACTTACATTTTTAAGGATAATAATATGATCGGCATCTTTCAAGTAATGGACTTGATGCGTCACTAAAATTCTGGTTTTATTAGCCAAGTATCCATTAATACATTCCTCAAATAAGTGTTTTGACACGTGAATATCTACAGCAGACAAAGGGTCATCCAAAAGATAGATATCTACATCCCTGTAAACTGCTCGAGCTAAATTAATTCTGGCTTTTTGTCCACCACTTAGTGATGCACCTCTGTCACCAACAATTGTGTGGTCACCATCGGGAAATTGTTTGAAATCTTTTTCCAAAGCACATGCGTGAACCACTTCGCTGTATCGCTTCTTATCGTATTCTGCACCAAAGAGAATATTCTGTCGGACCGTGGCTCCGAAAACCCAAGGTTCTTGAGAAGCATAAGATATGATACCATTTACTTCGATGTTTCCGGTGACAATTTCAAGTTCTCCTAAAAACGTTATTATATATTGGTACATAAATGTGAATGTGAATATTGATATTCACATTTAAGTAACTGAAGAACCATTAAGGAATTTTCAACTAATATTTTCACTTTTAAAATAATTCCTCAATTAATATTGATATTTACTAAGTATGAAGAATTCCATGTCTCATAAAATTGCAGTAACTCGGAAATTCCGACTTACAAGTCGAAATTTCCGAGTTACAAATCGGAAAAATATAATTTCGACTTTTAACTCGGAAATTTCGACTCACAAGTCGGAAATTCCGAGTTACAAGTCGAAATTTTAGAGGTACAAATCGGAAAATATAACTCCTACTTCTAAGTAGAAAATTCCGGATTCCACCTTAGTTTCAACTAGCAGTTCGGTAGATGTTACATGGTGTCCTTTTATGTGGTATCCTCGTAAGTGATCAAGTTGTCGACAATTGTTCTTCATAATAGCAAATAATAACAGGAAACTCGGAATAACTCGGAAATCTGAGTTAGAAGTCAGAATTATATTTTTCCCAGTTAGAAATAGGGAAAATAAAAAAATATATTTGGTGGCCCTTCTACGCTTTCGTAGATACCACAATAGAGAAGTAAATTATTATACCTATTGGAACCGCGTGAAATATACGAAAAATTGGGACGGAAGGCTTACAATCCACAAATGTAAGTTCAAAATACGAATGTATTACATGCCAAAAACTGTTTGGAAAGTTTCTTCTCTTGAAAAATATGAACAGATTTTTTTTGTATCATTGGTAGCAGTTCCGTGCTGCTAAAGTTGGTACTATTTAATTTATTATTGTAATGATAATGTTTAGTTTTATAAAGAAAATAATTGTTCAATCAACGGTTTTACTCAATTTCTTAACACATTTTTGTTATAGCCAATTTCCCAGAATTCCGAGGGATTCACAGAATTTCGAGCGATTTGGCAACACATTCTTATCTATTTTCAAGGATTTTAGATTATTTCATATCAAGGATTTCATATTCAGTCTATTTGAAAACTTGGATTTTTCAAGTTACACATTTTTTTATAATTAGCCTTTTAATTAATAAACCTAACGATTTAATTATGTTTTCACCTAGGTATAGAGACATTTTCCCTGAAACAATAAAAATTGTAAAACACTATGCACAACTTAGATAGGTAGATACCTAAAAAATTGTTGTTTTTCATAAGCTATTCTTTCTAGCTATAACTATAACTTTCACATTGTTGTGTCAATCTTAGAGTTTTGTCAATGCCAATGTTATGAAGCGCCATCTTTGGCCTCTTCGCCATTGACTTTGAATAATTTTGTACAGCTTTTTCTTATTGTACAGCGTGTCATTTGTTATTGTGACTTTAGGGTAGTGCAAAACAATCAGTTTTTTTGACCAAGAATGTAACAATTCTCAGTAACCCTAGAAAGTTCCCTTTCTTGTTGAGTTAATAAGTAGGCTCATATCTCGGGACGTTTTTGAAATTTTTCGATGCCTTGTGTTGCTATGGAAAAATAGCACTTAATTTATATCAAAATGCATATTTTTCTTTAAAAAAAGTGGTCCTCTTTAGATTATATGCCCACAGATTGTGCTTAAAGAGCAATAACTTAAAACAAAAGTAACGTCACGAAAATTATTAACACTAGTGGCGTCTAAAAGGGATTATACAAAAAATTCGGTAATCAACTTAAAATATTCAATACATTTATATTTTTTTATTTAAACATTACTATTAAGAAGGCACCGAAAATTTAACTAATTAATTCGTCAAATTCAGACACATAAGAGTCTCAAAAATGTTATTAGTACCTCCAAGAGAGGCTTAAAAATTTTGCTTATTGTTTAAGAGAGCTTGTTTGATTTTTTTAAATTATCTTAGTTACAACAATTAAATTTAAAATTTAAAAACTCAATATTTGCTTGAAATTGTTGAGCTTCGGAGTTAGTTCCTGTAGAGTTAACTAAATACCTAACTACATTACCACACTGCGTTAGCCATGGTTATGAATTTAAAAACCAGATGCGTGCAATTTAAAGTTAGCACATGGTCCCAGCAAACAACAAAAGTGTGCTTCGCTTAACAAGCGGTCGTCAACGTGTTAAAAGTAACACCACTCTACTTACCTAAAATAGTCTGAAGTAGTGAACTTTTACCACTTCCAACTGGTCCAATGATTCCAACCAGCCTTCCTTTAGGTACATTTAAATTTATGTTGCTCAAAGCAGTGTCACTACTGGCAGGACTCCACTTCACCGTGAGTTGTCTTAGAGAGATGGCGTGTTTGTTATTAATAAAATTAGAATTGTTATTACTTTGAAGGCTTGCAACGGATTTGTATTCATCATTCAGCATAAATTCTTCCAACCGTTTTATAGCTACTAATAACTCGGCGACTTCAGATATTCCTCGGACAAACATTGTAGACATCGTTTGTGACAGAATGTTGAAATAGGTCATGAATACGAATACCTAAAATATATAAATAATGGATTAACACCTGGGTACATTGCACATTAGTAGAGTCAAGGAATCAGACGAAAGTGTAAGATATTGCTAGTTTTAAAACCTACTTCCCCTCTCCCGTTTCGAGGGTACTGAATACGAATAAATAGTGCCATATATTTTTAATAAACGCCATCTCCTCAAACGGACAAAAACCACCCTTATTTATGGTATTCCTGCATACCATAAATACGTCCTGAAAGATCTTTCAGACGTGGTAACGGAAACAAGGCAGCGTCAGAAAAAGGAATAATTCCACATATATCAGAAAAATCACTTGGCAGTACTGACTATTTGTTATTAAAACTTCATACTGATAAACTCATATTGATAAACTGCTAAGTGAATTTTTCTGTTTTTGTTGTAATTTATTAAACTGTTCGAGATCATAAACTACATCTACTGTTAAAGAAATTATTATTATAATAATAAATAATCTTTAATTAAATTTAAGCCAATTAAATGTCATACAAAATTGTATTTTAAAAGTAATTTACAATAAAGAAAAACATTATACAGCTGTTTTCTTATACACTGAATATGTATTTAATGTAAGGTCATTATATTTCTAGCAACATGTCTATATGTACAAAAAACAATTATATGTACAAAACAAGACAATTAAAAACTACGTAAATCATCAATACTAAATAACAAATAAGACCTTATATTGTTGAGAAATACCGTGTATGAAAAGTCTGTCTAGCTTTAGATTAATTTCAGTCAGTTTAAGTTAAAGGCTTAATTAAGCATTTTTTCTTTGCAATAAAAAATTATAATAATTTTGTATATTTGCACATGCAGCTATTTAATTATTTTTATTACTATTTATTTTTATTACTATTTTTATTATTATTATGTTTATATATCTTGAATCAGCCTACAAAATTCGATAAATAAATTCAAATTTAAAATTCAAATAAAATGCATTAACTTTGTTTAAGTCCTAACCAGAAAGATTTTACCCCGGGGAGACCCCGGTTCATTCTTAAAACGCTAGAAGAGCCGATGCAATGAGTGCGAGAGAGAAAATGGAAGACGGCGGATGTGGCGGCGGCCAATCGGCAACGATGCTTCTTCTGATCAGAGCCCTTGACATCTTGACCAAGCCAAGCCAAACTCCAAATGGTTTCGGTAACCTTGAAAATACTTAAAGTAACATTTTTCGTACCTAAATGATCCACTCTTTTACAACAACTACAAAAATGCACCATAATTACGCACTTATTGTTCACCTAAATCGCAATAAATACAAAGATTCATAGAACACACTAAAGAAAACACAAGTACACAACGGCAAAAATAATATGACAAGTTAAACTAGAACCTTATGGCGCCGCCAGCGGCCGTCCGTCGCGGACTGTACTACCTAGTAGTGTACGGACGCACGCTTATCGTAATGTGGGTAACAGTTTTTACTTTTTTACATCTAAATTGATTTTATTTCTTTGCTGTAATGCCCAAAAACATTTTATATTATACATTTAAAGTAAAATATATACAAAGAAAAAAGAATTTCTAAATTGATTTACTAAGGAATGCTAATCAAGTAGGTAATCAGCATCTGCCTTCGCACAGGCAGCTTATAAGGCACTGAACATTGGATTGGCCTTTCGGCAACGGCAGTTTCCACAGCAAGCAAAATTTTGACATTTACATGACGATGTAATTTCCATAGCAGTTTTTGCTACTGTTGGTATCATTTTAGGAACTACTTTCGTTTCAAATTTATACCAACAAAATTTAGTACAATCTGGGAATACTTGGGTACTTTTTATATGAAATGTGAAAGCATTTTTGGTTGGAGGTAAATGCTTAAAAAAATAAGTAATTAAAAGCCAATATTTTATATTACAGAATGAAGCATAAGAGATTCATTGCTTTTAAAATATAATGTGATGTACTATAATAAAAGCATTTTGATTGGGGTGAAAGATAATATTATTTTACTTGGTGTGTTTTAACAGATAAACTGCCTGTCCAACGTGTTTTGGAGTTTTAATTCCAGCAGTATTGTATGAAATATATTGGAGATTTAAAACACAATTTTCTTCTTTGTGTTTCGGTGATATATTAACCTTCCGTCATAATGAAAATCAACTGCAGTTAGTAATTAGCCACGCAATAAAATTGAAAAACGATCTGAGAATCTCTTCTAATCTCTTTCGAAAATGTTCTGTTTATTTTAATAAACGGTGGCTTGTAGAATTCATGTATTTTAATTTGAAATCTGATTCTGTCGCATAATTTTCCAAACAAAAAATAACGTTTACGGCACATAGGTACGTACATAACTCAACAAACCTTCACCTCTAGGTAGTACCACGATAGTTTCGCCAAACACGCTTTTTATATTGTCAGACATTTCTTCAGAAAGAATGCCAAGTCACTTGGCCAGCTGCTGCTTTGTGGAGCAATTTTCTTATTTCTGATCAAAAATTCAAAATTTATTAACAACTTCTTTCTCAAATCTGGCATAATGCCTTAAGATATTTGTGACAATGCAACAGAAGTGTCCTTTAAGGTTATGGTGCTCTTCTTTTGTTTTAAAAATCGTAAAATACAAAAATTATGATATTTGAATTCATTTACAATCATATCTATACACCTATCGCCATGACCTGCAAATTTATTTAAAAAATTTATGTTTTGAACTTCTGCTCCATTCCATATTTCAGCCTGCCTACTAAATGTTGTAATGGGTTTTATTATTCTGTTCCCTTTATGGTTTCGATCTTTGTTGCAAAAAGGACAAACATTTCTTTGTTGCAAAAAGGACACACATTGTTTATTGATTTTTGTTTTTTTTTGGTAAACATTTGCCAGAAATAGATTATCAGCAGTTATTTTGAAGTAAAATTGTCTAGTATAGGATCGTCTACATTTAGCGTGGTAAAGTCGGCCATTCGTATAAAATGCTTCTTTGTTTTCTAATTCTTGAAGTAGCAATGACGACAGTGTAAAATTTCACTTTACATACAACTATATATACCTACCACGTTTTAACAGCTTAGGTATGTAAAGGGTCCGCCAATAAGCGCGCTCGATCTTTAAAATGAAATAAAGCAAGTTGTGTGAGAGGTATAAATGAAATTTATTTTTTGTTTGAAAGAGTATTCGAAGGCATTATGTATGGAAAATAATATCGGTCAAATGTCCACCTCGGCTTCGCTGGGTGGCGCGCATACGAGAAGTCCAATTTTCAATGACTCTGGCGCACAAATCGGGCTGTATTTCATCGATGGCGTGGCGTATGTTGACTTTGAGGGCATCAGTGTTTTGTGGTTGGTTTGCGTAGACCTGTGATTTAAGAAAACCCCACAAGAAATAGTCTAGTGGGGTTAAATCGCACGATCTCGGTGGCCAGTTGAT
>CAXKVY010016233.1:0-18280 GCA_964058915.1 Tetropium fuscum | reverse complement strand
GCGGGTGAAATTCCACCCTTAGAGGCTACGTCTCAGCTCATCTGGACCACCAAGCCGAAGCCTCAGACTAGGATCCTAGGAAACCCAGCACATTCACGATGGGATCTCCAGAGAAGAGAAAAGGTATTTTTGAATAATTAATTGCCCCTAGGAATTACCAGGTCTTAAGGAATATTTCCACTTTACTTTTACCAAGGTTTACAATTCACCTTTGTTGTAAATGATAAATTTCTCGACTTGACCTTGTGTCAAGAGTGAAATTTTTTTTATTGTTTTAACCTAAAGCCCTTCAGGCTACCTAATCAAGTAGAGTCTTTTTAACGCCCCTCAGGCAATCCAATTGTAAATTTTAATTTTAATTTAAGAATCACTGTGAACCATCAACTCGTAATATAAATATTTTTGTAATATATTGTTTTTAAAAATTCTTTATCTTTTATTTCTCTGGGAAAGGTCTGAGTCACAAGAGGTTACAGCTGATAATTATTGGCTGATAATTTCTGCGGTCTTCTGTACTATTAAAGTACTCTTGACCTGGCGTCCAAGTATTTTTATACAAAGTTTTAAGTAGAAGTAGATCAAGCCGGTCATTGTCAAGCTGTGATTTTTCTGGTGATATATCTAAAGGTATCTAAGTGCCAGCCTCTAGCAAATCCACTTATCCACGACCTCCGTATTTAACTGAGCAGCCACACTGAGCTACCACAGAAAAAAATGCATCATGCGAAGACAAATATATCGTGTAGTTGAGCTATGTTTAATTGACCCAAGTACCTATTTAATTAAATTAATCACGAATGACTTGAATTAACGAAATTTGCATATTTGATATCCATCTATCACATGTTTGAACAATGCTGTTTGAATCAAAAGTTCGAGTTTCTTGAATGAAATAAATATTATTTAGCAATTTATGATAATTTGGCCTAAATGCGTCGATGATTAGCTGAATTATAGAAATTTGTACAATCTTTAGAGTTTAAAGAACTATTTGCCGCAATCGTTTTCGAGGCTAATCCAATAATAAATATATTTGTTACAAGCTTCCCCGTACTCGGCGTACGATTTTTATATACCTACTAGATACCCGCGACGCGTGCGCCGGCCAGAGCGTTTAGTTTTCGTCTGTTCAACGTTCATCACATGCGTCCATGCGGGTCCCTCCATAATAATTAATTATTAGTTGTCCCTTTTAAATAATAATGATTATTATTAATAAAGAAGTACGGAGTAAAATTGTGAAAACTGTGACTGGGCGTCTGAACCCTGTAATTAATTTCTGATCTAGGTACCGTGGTAGCATAAGGGGCCCAATGGGGCCTAAGTGCAGCGGATCTCTGATCCGCACAAATTCCAAAATTGCAGATAGGCAACGTGGTTTAAGACGCCATGTTTCATCAAAAATAGCCTATTGTCGCCGCTGTTTCCGTATAAAGTTATAGTCACTGTATTTTCCATTATACCTATACAATACGAGAAAGGGTTGGGTTTAGTCAATCTTCTATATTTTTGTCTCAAATACATATGTATTAGGAACAAGTCTGGTATTTTTCATTGAAACCTATACGTTTACATCCGTTTACATTAACTTTTTAAAGAATTAATTGAAATTTACTTAATACAATACCAGAAAGGGTTGGGTCCAGTGAATCTTCTATGTTTTTGTCTCAAATGCATATGTATTAGGAAGAACTCTAGTATTCTTCAATGAAATCTATACCCGTTTCCATTAACTTTCTAAATAATTGATTGGAATTTACTTATAAAGTCATGTTTGGTCTGGCGGTTGTTTTCAGATTAATTTTACTAGTCAGTACACCACTAATAGGGCATTTAAGACCTGGCACTTCAAAGTCAAATTCAGCTGATTTTAGTTGTTGTAGGACCTAAACTATGTAGGTATTGTGTTTATGCAGGATGTCCCGAAACTAGACGTCAATATTTTAAACACGTTATTCTATACGGCCTAAAACAGAGATAAAAGTTTATATAAACTAGGGTCCGCAACTTCTCTTAGTTTTTCAGATACAGGGTGTTAAATGTGAAGACCTGATTATGGCGGGGGGTCTGGGAACAATTTGCCCCATCTTTTTTGTACTAACAGTTTTATGAGTGTGGATCCAAAAATATTAGTTCAATCCATTTTACGTATAAAAAAGGTACTCTAGGCTCAAGTCAATGGTATGCCATTTGCTTTTTTTACATTATTTATCTTTTTTTTTGACATTTGATAGCTGTCACTTTTTTGACATTTGAGAGCTCTCATTTTTTGACATTTGACGAATGTAATTTTTTTACATCTGACAGTTCTCATTTTTTGACATTTAACAGCTGTCATTTTATTGACATTTATCATAATGCTGCTTATTTAGATTAGATTAACACCCTGTTCTGAAAAACTAAGAAGTTGCGGACCCTAGTTTAAATAAACTTTTATCTTTATTTTAGGGTGTATAGAATACGTGGTTAAAAATATTGACGTCTAATTTCAGGACACCCTGTATAGCAAGAACAGATGAGAATCAATAGCTTGCTATTCACAAAACACGAACCCGTCAAGTGGCTATTCAGAAACCGGTGGGTCTTTGTTTATGTCCTACAGGAGCCATATTGTGATTGCGCAGGTCGGTTTCATTAACTGTCCTATTACATCTAACTAAAAGACACAGTTTTTTCTCAAAGATCATTGTTTTTAGAACAGAAAATTGACGACTTGGAAATCGTAGAGCTTCTAACAGATGACCAGATAGAGGTAGAGGTTGGTTAACGGCAACATTGGGGACAAGTTGAAATTGGCGACATTGGCAACATTGGGGACAATAACAAATTACGAAGAAATAAGAAATTACGAAGAAATAAGAAATTTCGAAGAAATAAGAAATTTCGAAAAAATTAATTTGAACGGCTAGTTATTCCAGAACGTATACGAATTTTTCCTAACCCTGTATAAGTACCTAAGAATTTGTTTTCATTTTAGTGAACGTTAACATTTTGTACCTACTTGTTTTTAAGGACTTACACAGCTATTAGGTAATATATGTATGTATATACATATTTGAACAGCAAAATATATTTTTATACTTTAATATATACATGTTGGATTTAATTATTTTTAAACAATCCATGCATGCCTTAACCTTTTACTTATATTTAACTTGGTAGGTATATCTCGATCTTTTTATAGAAAAGTAAATAGATCAAAAATTATTATCATTATTTATTTATTTAATCTTTCTTTCCGTTATTTTATAAATAAATGGAAAGTGTTTTAGGTGATGGAGTCAGTCGGTCTTGAATCTTAGTATTTCATAAAAGTTGTCCTTGTATATATTTTTATTTTGACATAGTTTTGGAACCTATATATTATAGATGCAATTGATTTATCAAACCAAAGACCGATTGCATTGTATGACTGATAGGGATAGGTGTCAAAATTATGTCACAATGAAAATATCTAGACTTTAATGACAGTTCAGTCCGACTTACACCACTGAAACGTTTTTCAACAGATTTATGATATCCACTGTACAGTAGTGTACTTACACTGTTCAGGGTGGGCCAAAGTAGGGCCTTTTTTTGTGGAAACGCCTATTTCTAAGCGAGATAGAAAAAAATTAACTCCCCACTCTTGGGCTTGAATTTTGTGAAAAACTCAATGGTGCAAACCGCATTTCGATATTTTTTGCCGTTTCGGCGCTAGAGGGCGTTTTTAGATTTTTAGCAATATCAATACTTTCATAACTTTTTTGTTTCTAAAGATCTATACAGGGGGACACCCTGTATATTATTAGCTCATTGGATGGCTCTCTTTAAGCTGATTCAATGATATAAGGCTAGCGCCGAAATGGCAAAAGAAAGCGGTTTGCGCCTTTGAGTTTTTTACAAAATTCAAGGCCGAGACTTTTATATCTCGCTTAGAAATGGGCGTTTCCATAAGAAAGCGTCTATTTTGGCCCACCCGGTACATATTATTAAATTCTAGCATATTTAAACCAAATATACCCTAAATAAAACGTAAATCACGAAGTGGTGTTAGGAAACATTTATGTGATTAAGTTAAATACATTAAACGTTTTCTTCACGTATTTCTATATTCAGCACAAATTATCGATATATTTGAATCAAACCGTCAAATATTTAAACGAATTATGCCACAAAAATATTAGAAATATTCAAGTTATTTACTGAAACATTTGGATGGTTGGTTTGACAATGTGCGGTGGTTGCCTGAAATGTCTTTTTATTTAGCGGAAGACATCAAAATAATTGAGATAATTATTTTTGTATTTTCTAGTGATTATTTTGTGTAGTTGGCTCAATTATGTAAATGATTGGCTTATATCAAACATATATTTACTTGGTTCATATATATTTTTATTTAACACAATCATTTCTTTTTTGTGTGTAGGCAACAAAGAAAAAATTCATTACGTCACCTCTCCTGGATGAGAGGCCCTTTAATTAAGGTGATGTAATTAAAGAGGAGAGGTGTTACAATACATTAGCATTGCATCCATTTGTTATATGCGAGCCCCCTTAATTTATATTATTCAGTATTTAGTTATTTGTTATAGCGGGAACAGAAATACATCATCTGTGAAAATTTCAACTGTCTAACTATCACGGTTCATGAGATACAGCCTGGTGACAGACGGATAGACGGACAGCGGAGTCTTAGTAATAGGACCCCGTTTTACACTTTGGTACGGAACCCTGAAAAACGCATGGTTCTTCGCAAAAATTGCTATTTTGAAGAAATTGGTTATGAAATTATTCCACAGGGTGTTTTAGAATTAGGGTTCTACAACAACATTTTAATCAACCCTGTATAATGACTAAAATGCAAGTATATAACAAAATACTTATTATGCAAGTTGAAATTGAAAGTACTGAATATGTTCTGAATATGAAGTTGAAAAAATTATGAAAAATGAACGTAAAATAAAAAAGTTATGGCACCTTAAATTTAACCAAATATTAATTTGTTCCGTTTTTTTGCCCCTGAGTGTACATCTCCACGAGAAGTTATCGCTATACTAGCCAATCTATGACCCAAGGTTCTTCAAGACGAGAAGCACCCAACAATCGACTCTGTAGTCTGCTACGAAAAAGCCAACAATTTTCCAATCAAAATTCCGCTAATGCAATATCAGCACCTATCGACCTAGAGCTCACCGAGCCTCTATCACCCCTAGCGGGCAATGAATACACTCGTTTATCTTCAGTCTAAATGCCAAACTGAACTTGGTCCACCCATCCACGTTCCCTTGCTGTCAGCCTTGCTCTCCCTCGCAAACTAAGGGACCCCATACAAGCGACAATCGCAACCACTGTTGCTGCATTTCCAAAATTCAAATGCGGAGCCCCATCAGCACACTACGATGCCCATTCGTTGCTGAATTTCCACAGGACGACTAGGGACCCTATCCAAGGGTACTAAACTGAAAAGGATTGCTTACTTTCTCGAATCTGTCAGTCGCGCGGCACGTATTTTTTACCGTTTTCAACGTATTATGTATTCAACGTTAAATAACGGAAAACCAATGCATTTTTCGGGAACTTTTTTTGTAGCTCTTTTAGAGACCTTAAAACCGTTTTACAGGTAATTTCAAGGGCTACAAGATATAATATATATTTTAACAAGCCCAAACTCTTGTATTCAAAAGGTAAAGGGTTGAAGGGCTCGGGAGGAGTGATCTGCGCACTATAATGCAAACTTGGAGATGTAAGTAACAGTTACATCTTCGTTAACTTTTTACTATTTTACTACAGCAATTAAAAAAATAAAAAAATCGTTAAGAAAAAACCTACATTTTTGTACTATATCATATTTTACGTACCTTAATTAGTTTTAGAGTTATTTTGAAAATAAGGATTTTTTTTAATAAAATTTGAAAAAAACGTTTTTTATTTTCATCACATTTTTTTTTGAAAAATACGCACTCTAACATGGCCAAATTTTTGGATTACGTGAGTAATAGCAGTTTGTAACGGGATAACGGTCAATATCAATTCTCAATTTTTTTCTCAAAAATTTGAGATATGAAATATATGATACATTTGATGATGATACTTTTCTCCTATTGCATCTTTAGTATTGAAATTTTTTTGAGACATTTAAAACTACTTTTTGCATCTTTTCACCTATCGGAGACCTTATTGCACTTCCAGAGGTAACGTCAACTTTTTATTTTTAAATGGGACAACCCGTATATTTTTTGATACGCGGATAGAGATTTTTTATGCGAATACAACTGTCTCTAAAAGCTTTCTGCGACGAAAATTAATATAAGATTTTTAGCAGTTTGAAATAAAATCGAACAATAAAACAACTCGAACAATAAAATTAAAATGATTTGCTCAAGGTAGCCGTGATCAAATGAAATATTTGACGTTTGAGGCTGTTCATTGTTCATGTCAAAAAGCGTTATCAGTTAAATTTGCGCAAAGTTGATATTAAGTGTCTACAATAATTAAGTAGGTATTGCTAGCAATGGAAAATGTGCATTTGACGGAGATGGTTGTGCTTTATTACGCTTGCAATAAATATGGCGCAGAAGCTCGTCGAAGGTACGCCCAAAAATATACCGGCAGGGAAACCCTATCAAGATGGAAATGTTACAGGCTCGAAAGGAGATTTCGAAAAACTGGTTCAATTAAACGACATAAACAACCGGAACGTCAATTTAATCAGGAAGCTGAATGAAGTGTCCTGTTGAGGATGCAATGGAAGACACTAATCAGTCGCTGTGTGAAAGATCACAAAATTTGAATTTGTCAGCTACTACAGTTTTCAAAATTATGAAAAAACATAATCTAAAAACATATAAAACCAATTTGGTGCATGGCTTGCATGGAAACGATCCAGAGCGTCGATTAAACTTTTGCCATTACTTTATGGAAAGGAAAGCACAAAATCCAGACTTCAAGAACAGAGTACTTTACTCGGATGAATGCATATTTGGAAACAATTACCTTTTCAATCGAAATAGAATTATTATTGGTCGATTAATAATCCGCACATTATAAGAGAAACAAATTTTCAAGTAAGATTTAAAACAAACGTCTGGTGCGGAATTTTAAAGGATCGAATTATTGGACCAGTCTTTTTGGGCGAATACTTGAACGCTGTTATACAATCGACTGTTGCGAGAAGATCTTGAAACGACCGATTTGAAGAATGCATGGGTACTAATGGGCCAATTAGATATCCTGCAAAATCGCCAGATCTAAATCCGTGCGATTATTTTTTGTAGCCGTATCTGAAAGATAAAATTTTCGTTGCACCTTCAGAAAACTTGGAAGATTTAGAAAACAGCATTAGAAACGAGATAGCTGATATTCCACGGGATACCTACTATTCTCAGAGTAACTAATATCGAGATCAAAAGATCTTCATCCTGCATTGAGCATCAAGGTACCCAATTTGAACCTAATTTGTAAAGAATATTAAACAATATTTTAGTTTATAAAGGAATTATTTAACCTTAATTAATTAATTAAAATTAATTAAACCTTATTTGTAAAGAATAACAAACAATATTTTAGTTTATAAATACATTATTCTTAAACTTCTGAGTCGCTCTTATAAAGTATTGTGTTTGCTTCTACTTTTTTCTTTCAGTACGGGGATGTCAAAATATACAGGGTGTCCCATTTAAAAATCAAAAGTTGGCGTTACTTCCGCAAGTACAATCAAGTTTCCGATAGGTGAAAAGATGCAGAAAGTAGTTTTAAATGTCTCATAAAAATTTCAAAAGCAAAGATGTGACAGGAAAAAGTTACGGCCTGGTGCGGTTTTGCAAAACTACACTGTATATATATATATATATATATATATATATATATATATATATATATATATATATATATATATATATATATATATATATATATATATATATATATATATTTTGTGAAAAGTAATCTTGGGTTTGTAGCATTTCATTACATAGAAATAAGCTACAATAATGAAATGCTACAAACCCAAGATTACTTTTCACAAAATAAATATGAATAGCAAAGAATTTCAAAGCTATATATATATATATATATATATATATATATATATATATATATATATATATATATATATATATATATATATATATATATATAATGAAATGCTACAAACCCAAGATTACTTTTCACAAAATAAATATGAATAGCAAAGAATTTCAAAGCTAATATATATATATATATATATATATATATATATATATATATATATATATATATATATATATATATATATATATATATATAATGAAATGCTACAAACCCAAGATTACTTTTCACAAAATAAATATGAATAGCAAAGAATTTCAAAGCTAATATATATATATATATATATATATATATATATATATATATATATATATATATATATATATATATATATATATATATATATATATATATATATATATATATATATATATATATATATATATATATATATATATATATATGATATATACACTCCCCGGCACAAAATTCCGTCACCCTAAAATTTTGCCCAATTTTGATGTTTTATAACTTTTTTATTTTTCATCTGATTTTCATAAATTTTTTACCAGTCTGTAGATCAGTTCATTGTGTGTCTTTTTAATTATTGTAATAAGTCATATTTTTCGTCCAGGCAATATTATACAGGGGTAAATCAAAGTGTTGTTTTTTGTCGTAAACTCAAAACACCCTGTGGAAAAATTGAGGCGAATAATTTTGTTTACAAACTGTTTGCTGCCATCTTAGACGTATTGTAAACATTTTGTTTTTTGATTCATCCCATTATCTCATTTCTTCTGCGAGCAGCAAAATTTTAAATGAAACGCTGTTAATTTTATCATTTTTAATTAAAAAACATCGACGTTGGCTAAATACGCGGTTATTGTGACAGAATATTTGACAGTACAGTTAATTTAGTGTGTTGTCATCATGGTAACTACAGCAGACGTAGGTAGAATTGTTGCCTTAATAGAGGATGGCCGCAATAAGAGTTATGTCTCCCGTACTCTGGGAATTGCGCGGTCTACAGTTTGTGATGTTTGGAATAGGTATCTACAGACGGGAAACTTTATTAGGCGGCAAGGCTCTGGCAGAAGGAGAATGACCACTCAAGCTGATGATCACTTTGTCATTATGAGTTCTTTAAGAGATCGAAGAGCTACTGCTGTGTATCTAAAAAATGACTTGCAAATGGTACGTCGAGTAAGTGTAAGTGAAAGAACGATACGTAGAAGATTGTTAGAAGCAGGATTGCATTCACGAAGGCCAGCAGTATGTCCAAAATTGCTTCCTCGGCATCGACAACACCGACTGAGATTTGCAAGAGCGCATGCTGACTGGACTGTAGAACAGTGGGGAAACGTACTATTCACAGATGAATCCAGGGTTTGTTTAAGGTCGCCGGATGGTCGTGAACGGGTATACAGACGTAGAAATGAAAGATATGCAGACTGCACCATATCTGAGCGACTGCAATATTACGGTGGTTCAGTCATGGTTTGGGCGGGTATTTCTACCGATGCACGTACTGACCTTGTATTTGTTGAAAATGGAGCACTAACCGCCCACCGTTACATTGAGGAAATCCTCCAAGAAATTGTTGTTCCATTTGCTCCTTTCATTGGGAACCAATTTACATTAATGCATGATAATGCTAGACCTCACGTTGCACGGGTAGTGAGCGAATATCTGGATGAGGTTGGACTTCCAAAATTGGACTGGCCCGCATGTAGCCCGGATCTCAACCCAATCGAACATCTTTGGGATGTTCTTAAAAGAGCACTCCGTCGCCGTCCTGTGCAACCACTAACCTTGCAAGACTTACGGCTGGCGCTGACAGAAGAATATCAGGCTATTCCTAAATTTTAGGGTGACGGAATTTTGTGCCGGGGAGTGTATATATATATATATATATATATATATATATATATATATATATATATATATATATATATATATATATATATATATATGTATATATATATATATATATATATTATATATATATATATATATATATATATATATATATATATATATATATATATATATATATATATATATATATATATATATATATATATATATATATATATATACAGTGTGGTTTTCCAAAACCGCACCAGGCCGTAACTTTTTCCTGTCACATCTTTGGTTTTGAAATTTTTATGAGACATTTAAAACTACTTTCTGCATCTTTACACCTTCGAATTACCTGTTTGCCTTTGAGCAACTTTCAAAGTAAATCCCTCTAATAAAACTGGCTCGCTAGTTCCCTTAGAGTTAGCCGCATAGACAACCATCTTCAGTACTTTTCCCGAATCGAGACCGCTTACAATAAATAATGGGAACTTTGCAGATACGTTAGCCTGAAGGACAGCTGTCTTCCAGTCATATACTTCGAACAGAAAAAATTGGGGTTGTCCTCCTGCAACAAAACAAAACGATATTCATATACTTTATTAAATGTAATTCTGTGACATACATATTACGTAAAAGCATTCAAATTATAGGCGGATGAAGAACGTCTAATCTATGTTTTCAATATACATGTATTACTATTCAAAATAAACTTTAAAAATACGTACAAATTAAAATAGGTACAAAACGTTTAAAACATGTTTCCAAAATATGTTTAAGAACGATATAAATGATAATAAATGTTATTAATTCATTTGAAAAAATCCAATTCATAAACGAAAAAAAAGTCTAAAAGTAATTTCCAAAATACGTTTAATATTGATAAAAACTAGATGCCTATATTTGATTTATATTTAACAAAAAATTTACGTCGATTAAAAGGACATTTGTCTTGATATTAAACATTTATTAATTCCGTATATCAACATATCGTTTCCGTTTTCCATACATATTTATTAATTCCGTATATCAAATAAAATATGTTTATCCACAATCACATTATAATTGGAGTTTTATCGACACTTTCCACCAACTTCACAAATTTTTACAAATGAAATCGATGAACAATCGAAACTAAATAGCAATCATTCAACACCTTTTTTAATAATTTCCTAACATTTTTTAATAATTTCAATAATTTTTGATGTTAAAGCCGCTGTCAGAGAGATATGTCAAATATTTTTCGATTAAATCTGATTATAAATGACCGTGATTGTGGATAAAACGTCGTGGATCGTTTGTGTTTTAGTGGCGTTTAATCTACTCAAGAAAATAAAATATTAGAAAAAAAATTAAAATATTAGAAAATAAACTTTCTTGCGTGGATATAACGCTATCTAAAACACTTATACAATAAATAACTATTATTATACTTTTGTGTTACTTGGGTCCTTATTAGAATCATAAAATAACTTACCATCAAATCCCTCAGCGCACTCTACTTCCAAGGAGCTATTTGTCATATTGACAATTGAGCAATTGTAAGGTGGATCTGGTTTGCCTGCTGCAATTATATGAAAAATGCATGGCTGGTATTGTTGCCCAACCATATTGTTTGCCCAACACATGACTGTTCCATAATCTAGTTCAGACACAGGAGTGTATGTAAGAGTTGAGGAGAAGTGATGTAGGCCTGACGTGTAACGAGAAGTGGGAACGTCAATTGTCTTAGCCGAGTTATTGAAAGACCACTTAAAGCTATCTGGTGGCGGATAAGATTCAACCTCACAAAGGACCTCAGCGTTTTCGTGTCTAGCCACGCCGTAAACCATCTTTTGTTCTATACTACATATTGGTTTGTCTAAAACAAAGAAAGAATATCTTAGAACCTATTCGAATACCTACCTCGAACCTATTCATATACTGGGTTCCCCATAATAGACTACCCATTTTATATTATTAATAAATTCCCTATGAGATAACTAAATAGGTTGTTCTCTGTGGGATTACCTTCTGTAATCTTTGGGATTTAAGTAAATTATTAATCAAGTAGGCTCCTGTCGCAAATAAATTTTAATTTAATATTTTCGTGGAACGTCATTTTTCTACGAGAAGTTTGTTAGTTTTCATCAATAATTATTGAACTTTCATGGATTACTCAGTCCAACAACGTGTGTATTGTGTAGAAACTTACATAAGAAGCAATTCGATAGAAGAAGTTAGGCGTGCATTCCGGCGTCAGTTTAATATCAACAATAGGGGTCACGCGCCAAATCGTTAGGTTATGGGTTCGTCATTGGCGTGAAAATGGTTTTGTAAAAAATTTGAAGAAGCCTGGACGTCGAAGAACAGTTCGTATACCAGAAAATATTGAACGAGTTAGAATTGCGTTTACGAGAAGTCCTGTAAGGTCTGCTAATCATCCCTATAAATACCAAATGGCACAGCACCTTAGCAATCAAGATAAAGAAGCAAGGTTAGCATTTTGTCAAGGATTTTTGGATTTACATCAAGGAGCAATTCACACCTAATGACCGACGAAGCAAATTTTTATTTGAACGGCATGGTCAATAAACAAAATTTTAGAACTGGTCAAATGAAAATCCTCGTGAAATCTTTACACAGAACCTCCATAATCCAAAAGTTGTTGTGAGGTGTGGAGGATCTTTTGGTATTATTGGCCCTTATTTTTTTGAGGATCAAAATAACCGCGCTGTAACAGTAACATCCGAGCGCTACGTTAGTATGCTAGAGACATTTCTCATTCCAGAATTAAATAGACGGGGATTACTAAACAATGCCATACTATTCCAGCAAGATGGGGCAACAGCTCATACCGCCAGAAACTCAATGAGGATCCTGCGAGAAATGTTTAATGGCCGACTCATTTCTCGTTTCGGAGATTTGCCTTGGCCCTCGAGGTACCCCGACTTAACGGCACCCGTTTTTTTCCTGTGGGTATATTTAAAAGCCAAAGTCTTTGCGAGTCGTCTAGGTATAATCGAGGAACTGAAAGTCAAAATTCGTGAAGAAGTTGAAGGAATAGACGAAGGTTTGCTGCACCGTGTAATGAACCACTTTTTATCCAATATTAAAAAATGTGTTGAAGTTGGTGAGGGTCATTTAGAAGACGTTATTTTTAAAAGTTAGAATTAAATTAGCCAAATATTTATAAGTTATCATAAATCCCAAAGAGTTAGCTGTAATTTAGTAAAATAAAAAGTTTGTTTTATTAACTAAAAAATTTTTAACTGAAATATTAAAATGGGTAGTCTATTATGGGGAACCCAGTATTATATACGGGGTGAGTTACAAATCTGAGATATGTATTTGAATTTTTGTCATCTGTACTAATATTATAAAGAGGAAATATATGGTTGTTTGTTTGTTTGTTTGCATTGAAGAGGCTCCGAAATTACTGGACCGATTTGAAAAATTCCCTCACCGTTGGGAAGTTACACCATCCCCAGGTGACATAGGCTATATTATATTTTCAAAAAAGTCGGGATTCTTACTAAAACTCATATAATGTAACCCAAGGTGTAAAAAAAATTACCTAAAAAATTCCTAACATCGCATGCGTTACGAAAACTATTGATGATAGAACAAAATAATGTACTACGACTTTGCAGAACACATAATTATCTACAAAAAGTGTCGCGATAGCATAATGTCTAACTATTATAGTTATGTATTGTGACACAACTATAATGTGTCACTTTTGTGTTAAAAATTTAATTGAAATTCCGCCGCTAGAAAAGGCTCTTTATTTGTACCTTGATATTAATAATTATCAAAATAAATTACTTCATATTCACGACTGCTTCAATACCTTTATATGACTTTCTGAATTATTCAATTCGGACATTCCATTCGAAAGATATCACGAGTTCAAAAATGTAAGTTCTCGAAAAAAGTCGCGTGTTCGCCGTTCACCCCGCTCGGCTAGCCATAATATGCGAGGTAGGCGTCGCTGGGTTACGAGAGGGAAGTCAATGTCAGTCAGCGCCAGGTGGCACTGGAAAGACGTTTCTTACAAATTTGATACTTGTTAAGATAAGACAATCAGGGAAGATAGCGATAGCAGTTGCTTCGTCCGGAATTGCTGCAACTCTCTTAAAGTATGGAAAAACTGCTCATTCTACTTTTAAACTTCCGCTATCTGTCAATCTTGAGCAACAATCTATATGTTCTATCCGCAAAAATGGGCCTCCAAATTACTACAAGACGCCTCACTGATTATGTGGGATGAATGCACCATGAGTCATAGAGCACATATAGAGGCCGGGGACAAAACCTTAAAAGATCTTGGAAACCCCGCTGCTCTCATGGGCGGGATTACTTTTGTACTTGCTGGAGATTGCCGACAGACTCTTCTCGTCATTAACGCGAGCAGATATCATCAAAGCATGCTTGAAATCGTCACCCTTATGGAGTTCGATTGAAAATTTAAAATTACGGACGAATATGAGAGCTCATCTTCATGGAATCACACATAGTGATATCCCACAACAACTGCTAAAACTTGGGGAAGGAATTTTTCCAAATCCAAATTTAAGCAGAAATTGTGACATCTTTCTGAAGTCACTAGGCCAAATAGTCCATAATTTAGAAATTTTAATAGATGCAGTATACCCTGACATCGAGAATTTGCACGAAAAGAACTTTCATTGGTTGTGTTCTAGGGCAATAGTGTAACCTAGAAATGATAATGTCAACGAAATAAACAATATAAGTATTCAAAAAGTCACCGGCCAAATAAAAAATTACAAATCGATCGACACCGTGACTAATATCGAAGAGGCAGTCCATCATTCACAGGAATTTTTAAATTCACTAAACCCCTCTGGACTGCCACCACATGAATTGACGTTAAAAATTCCAAGGTTACACCTGGTGGAGAACTGAGACTGGCCCCGTAAATGTCACCAAATGTCCGCGGTATTATTTATGAGTCGGCATCGTTTAAACCTGCGAACATCAAACGTAGCTCGCTTACAGTTAGTCCCATGACAAAAATGTATACGACCATTTAAAAGAAAAAAACCGATAAGAGTGATTGTTTCTTAGATATAAACGAAAACCCAAAAAGTGGTACCTTTAACCACAAACCTCATCGAGCTAATCCCCCACTATCGGGGACTTTTGATATAAAATATGTCTACCCAAGTGTAAAGGAAACGTTGGCAAAAACGTAAAAATTACCAACTCTAGGAATTTTACCCACCGATCGCCATATTTTTGTCTAATTTAACTGGGGTAATGCCATATTGCATTTGTTTAGAAAAATCTAATTAATTATTACGAAAATACTGCGTTTGCTTTCAATGCCCATGAGCTCGAAGTTAGTCTACGAATGGTGAAGGGATCGATGAATGTATCACGTATTATCTGTTATTTTCAGACATAATCTAATAATAAATATAAGAAATATATTTATAGAGCTTACACATAATTTTGAGATTAACGGTGTTGCTCTCTCCATCCCCTTCTACGTTGGAGGCCACACAGGAGTAATTTCCTGCTTGATTTCGGGTTACACCTTGTAGTGCTAATGCTGTTGTACTTACTATTACACCTCCCTTTTGATTTGCCTGCATTACTTGATCCTAAACGGTAACAAAATTAATTTAGTAAAAATAGTAAATAATTAACTTATACAATAAATGTATTTTAATATTGTATTGTATAACACTCGGAGTAGTTTCCACAAACACTTTCACTTCGCTCGACTCGCGTTTCGCCAACCAAGTTGGCATCATCCGGAGACGATTAAAACTAATCTTAAACTAAAAATCTACCCTATTTATACTATTTGTGGTGAAATCATTAGTCACGCTTCAATGATCAGTTGCAAAGCAACGCGTAAAGCGGGCTATACGGTATAGGTCCATTGTCGCTATTCATACTGTTTTTACATTTTACAATTTCTATGCTCTCAAATGCATCCAACTGTCTATTATTGGTCACATTTCTGACTAATCTTAAATTACTAATATCTATTCTATGATTGTTGTCAAAAGCATGTTGTGCAACACTAGACTTATCCGTTCTTCCATATTTTAGATGCGCCATATGCTCTTTAAATCTGGTGTTAATTGATCGTCTCGTTTGTCATCGCGAAATTTATTTAAAAAATGTCCTCACAAAATAAAAAATTTAAAAGATTGACTACTAATGTACCAAAAAATGTTCCTCGGAAGGTCGTTAACATTGTGGAAAATCACTAGTCGCACTCTTCTGATAAAGAAGAACTTGACCTTCTAAACAAGGGTTTAAACTTTGCTGTAGCCCATTCTGATGTGATCTTGGATGATGTCGTGGCAGGGATTGAAAGTTCAATTCAATATATGCCTGATTCATCCAAGGATCTCGTCAGAGTGGCTTGCAGGATTCAAATTTCTAAAAATATAATTAATAACGTAGACAATAGCAAGTCATGCTCAAAGAGTCAAAAAAAGATTATCAAAAGGTTGCGCGAGAAAGACTGTTTTTATTTAAAAGCAGATAAAGGTAATAAGGTTGTTATTTTAGAAAAACAGGACTATTATGAACGGGTAAACAACCTAATTACTAATGGTCCTTATAACTTACTAGAAACCCTTTACCAAGAATGACCACTGAAATAAAAAATGTCCTCAAATCATGTAACAACCTTATTACTCCACCTGTTAAGAACACGTTACATGTATCTAACGCTACCTTACCTATTGTCTACCAAAAATTCATAAGCCAGGGAAGTCGGTGCGTCCAATAGTATCGTCTATTGGATCTCCGACTTATCACTTATCAAAATGGTTGACTAAGGAATTTGAAAGTTTGCCCATTGCACAGCCTAGTTTTTCAGTTAAAAATTCGAATGATTTAATTGATAAGGTCAAGAATATTCAATTGCAAGAGAGTGAAATTTTGATTTCCCTTGATGTTTGTTCATTATTTCCGAGTGTACCAATTCCACAGACCTTGGACTATCATGAGGATTTACTCGAATTAAACAACTATAGAAAAGAAGTAATAGAGGAATATATAAACCTCACAAAACTTTGTATGAAACAAAATTGCTTCCGTTTCAACGACAAGTTCTATGAACAACATGAAGGAACATCAATGGGTATCTGTTTATCGCCTTTCATTGCTGAATGCAAAAGAAGAATTCGAGTATTTTCCTAGGATTTGGCTGATATATGTGGAGGACATTTTTGCCGTGTTTGACACTAATATTGCGAATGTAGAAAACTTCATTTCCAAATTAAATAGTGGTTTCACTTCTGTAAAGTTTACATATGAACTAGGAAATAATGTAAAACTTTTTTAGAGGCATTAGTAATAGAATTAAATAATGTAAACCATTTTTAGAGGCATTAGTAATTAAAAATAGTGACAATAGGTTAGAATTTGATATATATAGAAAAGATACCAGTACGATCAGATATATCCCTAATGACTCTCACCACTGCTATCAACACCACAAAATGGCGAGTTTTAATTTTCTTGTCCATCGTATGTCTCATTACTCAGAGCTTCCCTCTCAGTAATGAGACATAGCTGTGAGTAAAAGACATAGCTGTGAGTAATGGTTATCCTAGAGACATAGTTGAAAAACTAATTAAGAGGCGTAAATTTAAGACACACTTCGTAATTCTACCACCTTTCAAAAGGATATAGAGACTCCAAAATATGTATCCATCCCGTACGAACCCCGGTTTACTCGTGGTTTGAGTAAGGTCTTCAAAAACGTGGGTATAACCGCGATTCATTCGTCGAGTACCTAATAAATTACAACAACTCTTAGATAATCCAAAGTATAAAATTGTTCCAAATGAAAGGTCCGGGATTTACGAAATTAGTTGTAATGATTGTGATCAAAAATATGTTGGAGAAACTAGACGATCAATTAACACCAGATTTTAGGAGCATACGGCTCATCTAAAATATGGAAGAACAGATAAATCTAGTGTTGCACAACATGCTTTTGACAACAATCATAGAATAGATATTAGTAATTTAAGATTAGTTAGAAATGTTACCAATAATAGACAGTTGGATGTATTTGAGAGCATAGAAATTGTAAAATGTAAAAACAGTATGAATAGCGACAAGGGACCTATACCGTATAGCCCGCTTTACGCGTTGCTTAGCAACTGATCATTGAAGCGTGACTAATGATTTCATAAATAGTATAAATAGGGTAGATTTTTAGTTTAAGATTAGTTTTAATCATCTCCGGATGATGCCAACTTGGTTGGCGAAACGAGCGTCAAGCGAAGTGAAAGTATTTTGGTGTTTGTGGAAACTACTCCGAGTGTTATAATTACATCAAAGGTTCCAGCCCTACATTGTATTGTATGTATGGAATCAAAAATATTGTGTTCTGTCAACATTTTCCCATTTGTAGTAAATAGTAGTGACATTG
>CAXKVY010016232.1:0-19874 GCA_964058915.1 Tetropium fuscum | reverse complement strand
TCTTATAGTTGTATTTGCTGCATTTGTCCTTTCCGCTATTGCAGCTTTGAAGTAATTTTACGCTCAAAAAACATCTAACAAAACATATTCTTCCTTTTCCACAACTTTCTATGTACAATGCATTTTTTTTAAATTATTGCTCACTGAACCGCTGCTCTTCTTGAATTTACATTTTGCCGACCGTCGCTTGGGAACGACATTTTCACGATGTCTGGCATTAAAAATTTCGACAGTAGCTTTATCTGTATGATTTTCGATTTGTGTGAAACTATCCACACATTTTTGTCCACGGTTTTCAACCCAGGGAAAACGTATGTCGTAGTATGGATCATCGCACAATAGTAGTATGGATCATATTCATGTGATGATTAATTTTACTTACCGCTTACTTAATTTTAGGTTTATTTATTGCTTTGATATTCAAGTTTATTTATTTTAAACTTAATTTATGTTTTATATTTATCTAATCATATTTCTTAGATCATTTAATGTAGTATTAATGCCATTTTTTATTTATATACGTATACTCATATTTTCCCATGTATTTTGTAAATACTTCGTGTATAACACACTAATAAATTATTATTATTATTATAAGTACTATTAAGTATTAGTTACGTATGCACAGTAGTTTCTGGAGTACCTGAAACCACTGCGCATGCGTAAATGATTTCTGTAGGTGCCCTTGCAAACTCTTACATCCGAGAGCAGCCGAGTTGTGCGATGATCCATACTACGACATACGTTTTCCCTGGGTTGAAAACCGTGGACAAAAATGTGTGGATAGTTTCACACAAATTGATTTTCGCCATGAAATAAAAATATTTCAATTTCTCTGCTCTTGTAAGCATGTTTACAAAATAGAAAAAATAATTCATATTTTGCTAATGAACTGTCATTTTGTTTTTACAAACTATCATAAAGTTTCTATAGCAACGGCATTCCATGGCTATTACTATTACTGATTGTTTTGCGTTAAGATTGTAATTAAATTATAATTAAAACAATTTTTTTAATAACAAAATTAAGTTTAATAAAAAAAATAGTTGAAAAACAATGGCTGCCTTTTTGGAAAGAGGAAAGTAATCCTGACAGTACCTCTTTTTCGATTAAGAATATCAATACCTAAGTAATATTCAAAGCCAACGACACATACGAATACTATTAGCACAGTATGCATTGCAATGTCAGACTTTATACTGCTTTGAAGCATTTTAAATGTTTTCAGATCAGTTAGTTATTGGATTTAATCAAAATCTTCGATAATATAAAAAATTTTGGATATCAAAATGTCGCTCAACATCGGCATATAGCCGTAAAATATTACGCATATAATTTCTTGGTGACATTTTTTCAAAATATTACCAATAAAAACCATTTTCTAATGATTTTTTTGGAAAATCAAAAATTTTACAGTTGCCAGATGTTAGCTGTCAACTTTGAATTGGTTAATATTAAAAAAAATCCCATAGAGTTCCAACTTTATGGCGTACAAATAATATCAGCGTTTAGACCTGAAATACCTAAATATCGGATACTAGAGTTATTCCACAGGAAATACTTACGTGGCGGGGCCACCCGGTATATAACGATCTGAGAGGTATGTTCCTCTTAATTATTTAGACTTGCACCTGATCTACGTTGCATCATCAAAGTCAATAATACTATAAGCAGAGTATGCTCGGCCCGTGCTG
The DNA here is from genome assembly GCA_964058915.1 of Tetropium fuscum. Lineage (NCBI taxonomy): Eukaryota > Metazoa > Arthropoda > Insecta > Coleoptera > Cerambycidae > Tetropium > Tetropium fuscum. The sequence goes on along the minus strand of CAXKVY010016232.1, from coordinate 18,180 downwards.
GCCAGCAGATAAGAGGGCAAATCAAAGATCGAAGCTTGCTGTGGCTTGACTGACAGGCCGGGCCGTATCGAGGGAAGGATACGAAGAAACGGGCTCTAACCAGCTAGGACACCTGGGGCAAACGATAACATCTATCAGTTATAATTAATTGTGTTTTTATATTTTGTTTAATCATTCTATTAGAACCGATCTTGGACTGGTATGGTTCATATAATACAATGTGATCGTACATTTTTTAAATGCCGATGCAAAGTGTTTTTGATTAGAGATTAAGAGGTTTTTGAAAGGTGTTTAGAGATTTTTGTTGTGCGTATCTCAGATAGATCAGATAGGTCATTAAGTTTGTCCAAGATTTCAAGCCGATATGTCAGGTGGTCATGATTTATTTTGCTAAACGCCCGGGGTATTATGCTGGGTTAACATTCATTAAACAATGTTGAAGTATGCCCTTACAGCGGGAATTGACACCGTGGAACTGTGTTGCAGCAAAAATTAATAACCCCTAAGGAAACTAGAAAAATGTAGGATTTCAGCTGCTTTATAATATCAGAATAGTTCGCATTTGCAACCATTGAGTTAGCATATAGAGAGAGGCAATCACATGATTAAAAGTAGCATCGTGCGGCGATACTACTTTATTATTACTATTAATACTTTGTTAATATTTTATACAATTTTAGCTTCCATAGGCCTATTGTTTCATTCTTAGAATATAATAGCAGCGAAGAAGTCTAATCAGACGAAAATACCACAATATAATTCACAAATATTATTGTTTCTGTTTATTTTGTAACTAATATTACTTCATGGGTATAGAGATAAGAATAAATAATTTTATATAAAAATATTGATATTATCTTTTGTTGATTCAACGAACTAATCCATTATATAACAAGAATGTATTTATATTCATCGAAATTAATCGAAATCCAAAGTAATGATATTTAGTAGGAAACAAGCAAGAGAAAGGTATGTGGAATGGGTTGATATTAATATAAAAATCGACCACCTTGAAGTAACAAATGTATCAAAAAATCTAGGTCTATATTTAGACTCAAAATTAAAATTTACAGAATATATTAACCATATTATTAAGAAATCTTTTGCTAATTTAAAATTAATTTATGCAAGTAAGGATATGTTAACAAAGAAAACAAAAAGGTTGTTATGTGAAGCTCTTGTGTTGTCGCATATAAATTATGCCTCAATTGTATATTACCCTTTCCTACGTCAAGTCGATGCCCAGCGATTACAACGGTTACAAAATAGTTGTATTAGACTAATTTGTGGAATTAGAAAATACGAATCGGTGTCCTCGAGTCTGAGGGAAACTGGTTGGCTTAATATCAAAACTTGAAACTTTTTCCACTGCTGTTGCTTTTTTCACAAAATGCTATTAACTAAGTCACCCCCTTACTTGTACAATAAAATTACCTACAGAACAGATGTGCATAACATTAATATAAGGCACAAATCAACGCTTACCATCCCAAAGCACAAGACTAACGAATTTCGTTCTGGATTCTCATATCGCATAGCTTCTCTTTACAACTCCATTTCTGATGATCTCAAGATACTGTCATACACAAGTTTTAAGATACGCCCTAAAAAAATGCTTTTTACGAAACATAATACGTAATATATAAATTTAGTTTTATCATATATGTTGTTGCTGCGTCTAAAATGATTAAATTAACTAATTGCTTATATATTAACCTATAACTAAATTAATTATGTCTAGGTTGCATGAATACATTTTCTTTTTTGGGTTGAGTGGAAGAACAGAGAACTTTTAAGATTCTCTGAACACTGCCCTTTATACCACAATTGTATATAATTATAATAAAATAAATCACTTATGTAATTTGGGTTATAATAAAAACGATTATTATTATTATTATTATTATTATATAGGTATTATAACAGGAGTATTTTTTAAAATAATAATACCTGTTAAGGGAGATATTTTTCTCCCGGGCGGCATCTAGCGCCGGTTGCCTGAAGCATCTGTGTCACGGGCGTACGGTCAACGTGTATTAACGGGTGCGCTCTGCGGACGGACGGTTACAGCATATATTTTAAAATTTTACTTTGTTTTAAAACACTGAGAATAAATCATTATTTTTAATTGAACGTAATTTAATATCATACATGTGTATACATATGAAAATGTGACAGAATTTGCTGTGTATGTATAAGACGTTATTCATCAACATAAGAAATAGTGTGTGATTAAAATCACAAGATTGACGTTAGCTGCGTCTTACTAATAGCGATAATATTTCGTACTCAGGTATGTTCTAGCATTTTTTAAGTGAAAACTGTATTAACGGGCATTAACGGGTGCGGTGTTTTGCGGGTTGTGGTAATACTGGCGGAAGGTTACAGAATATATTTTAAGTTTTCACTTCTATTATATTTTAAGTTTTCTACCCATGTTTTTGTTTTATCATTGTAATTCGCATATGCACATAAGATAAGTAGAGCCAATACTACTTTATTATTACTATTATTAATATTCTATATAATTACTTTATTGTTATGACAAATCCAAATACAATAATGTGTTATTTTTTTGTCATTGTAATTCGCCTATTCACATAAGACAAGTAGAGTTTATACCTTACTTGTAGCTTCGTATCCATCGCTTCGGTTTTTAAGCTTCTAGATAGTCGCTGCGGAAAGTGTCCTGCGCTGCGAAAAAGTCCAGCAACTAATGTCTAACCAATATCCAAAGGAATTAAACGAACGAAAGAATGGATTTTTAATCGGGCATATAGCCTGAAAAAGCAAGGACAAATATAAAATGGAATGGAGTCCAAGGAAAACTGGAATAACAAAGCCACTGCAGATAACATCGTTTCGGAGTAACTGCCCCTCATCAGTGCAGAGTAGTCTGATAGAAAGAACGAAAATATGAAAACCAAACGATAACAATTGGAAAGACATGTAGTGCCTTATTTGTAGCTTAGTATCCGTCGCTTCGGTTTTGAAGCTTCGGGCCAGTCGCTGCGGAAAGTGAAGTCTGATACAGCCACTTCAATCTATGATCTGTAAAAATACAATTTTGGTCAGTTTATTGTTCGACAAGTTCCTTTGAGAATTTTTTTATTATTATATTACGGTAAGTATTCATATAGGATTAATTCGTTGTTTTAGTTTATGTATATATCGTATACATGTTAATTAGTTTTGTTACAAATATTTATTTCAGTTTGAGGATCACATGTACTACTAGGAAGGGTGTTCTCTGTTTATTGTTCTTCGTAAATTATTATATAATATATTTATATTATAATACCTATATTAAAATATACCTAATTATTTTAATTTATATTATTATTTATATAATCTTTGGCTAAGTAGCGATCTCATCCTATTTATTTTTATGCAAGGAAAATTATTTAATAGTATAGAAAGTGTATGACAAAGAAAACTGATACGAATTTATCAAAATTACACTTCTGAAAAAGTAACTGAAAACCTCCGATCGACCCATGGCGGAGACTATTTATTTTAAAATAAGTCTTCTTGTCGAGCAAAATGCGACGTTGCCTTTTCTCAGCACGGCTATCTATAGAGTAGGTAGGTTGTGGTTGAGTTTTAAGATTTCGTGGTAACCTCAAACTTGTGTATTTTAATGACATTTTGTGAATGATCTCTGAACGCTTCATATTTTTTGTGGCTCGTTAACATTTTTTTAAATAAAAATATCCCTGACAAACCCAAACATTCTCCCTCAAATTAGATAAATGTAGCCACGGCCAAAAAAATAATTTAATTTTGAAAATACTACCACACAACCTTTTGAGATTCTCATACCAACAAACGTTATAATGCTCTTGAAAATGACGTATTCCTGACCATCGAAATAATTTCTGAACATTCAGCGATATTACGACGAGAGACTGGTGTTTCTAGTATACTGCAGACGAAATCATGTGGTGCATGATGTGCATGATGTGCTGCACTTACTTAATTGTTATCTAAGGTCAATTAGATCTGTTTATGTTAACGATTAAAACCAAACACCCCTCAATATTCAAATATTATTTATCAAACACTAACTATAATGTTCATGGAGAACATTAGTATGTTCAGGGAGAACAATTATAAATAGTAGACTAGGTTGTCGTTTTCTATGATTGTGAGTTCTCTGTCAAAACTAATGCCCCATAAAAGTATCACTGTGAGAATGGTAGGTATCGATAGTAAATTCAGGTATAAGCTACCAATTAAATAGCCTCAAATAGCCATCATTCTGAAGAGCCTCAATAAAGGCGAATGAACTTGTACAACTTGTAAATGATTCGCTTCCGTATATACGTCCACATACATAACGGGTAAATCTTATTTTTATATATATATATATATATATATATATATATATATATATATATATATATATATATATATATATATATATATATATATTGTGAAAAGTAATCTTGGGTTTGTAGCATTTCATTACATAGAAATAAGCAACTAGACGAATAAGAAAGAAAACACACTTACCAGTACTATATCTGGACACACATACGGAAATGAATCACTATGCATATGAAAACGAACCACTTAGAAGTTGTACAAGTTCTTTCACCTTTCTTGAGGATCTTCAGAGCAGTATACGATTTATTTCATTGATCATTCATACTTGAATTTAAATTACCAATACACCAACACTTGCAGTGACGTTTTATGACATTAGTTTTTGACGGAACTCATTCTTAGATTACACAAACCTAGTCTACTATTTATATGTGTTCTATTTGAACATATTATATATAAAAGCATTAGGCATACAGTTATCCAGAAGATGTTAAATGCCTAATGCTTTTATATATAATATGTTCAAATAGAACAAATATAAATAGTAGACTAGGTTTGTGTAATCTAAGAATGAGTTCCGTCAGAAACTATGTCACAAAACGTCACTGCAAGTGTTGGTGTATTGGTAATTTAAATTCAAGTATGAATGATCAATGAAATAAATCGTATACTGCTCTGAAGATCCTCAAGAAAGGTGAAAGAACTTGTACAACTTCTAAGTGGTTCGTTTTCATATGCATAGTGATTCATTTCCGTATGTGTGTCCAGATATAGTACTGGTAAGTGTGTTTTCTTTCTTATTCGTCTAGTTGCTTATTTCTATGTAATGAAATGCTACAAACCCAAGATTACTTTTCACAAAATAAATATGAATAGCAAAGAATTTCAAAGCTAATATATATATATATATATATATATATATATATATATATATATATATATATATATATATATATATATATATATATATATATATATATATATATATATATATATATATATATATATATATATATATATATATATATATATATAGATATATATATATATATATATATATATATATATATATATATATATATATATATATATATATATATATATATATATATATATATATATATATATATATATATATATATATATATATATATATATATATATATATATTCTGTCCGTGTGTCATTGAACTCCACCTAAATGGCTGGACTGAGTTTTATAATGATCAATATGATTCAAGAATGATTTTTAGCTACACTATTCGATCCGATAGATTTTTTTTTAATTAATTAAAATATCTATAAGTTAGGGTTGTTACCGGCGCGTTCGCCCTTTATTCTGAATCATCTGGTGAAACAACAAATTTTTAAAATTGATTTATAAATGACGGGTTCTGAAGTAACGAACATAAAACAAAAAACAGTTGAGATGAGCTTTTTTGAAGTTGATTGAAAAATAGAACAATAGGTCGGCCAGGGCGACCCATTAGAAATAAGGAATCACTGTAAGTACAAGTAAAGTTGAGTTTTGTTAATAATGCTAGAGTCTAATACATTATTAAGTGATATTTATTTTATTATTCGACACATAAGTATTTATGAATTAAGAAAAGTTTCCTCAAAATTTATTTGAGTCGTTCAGAATAGGTAAACTTAAGAAGGATCTATGTTGTAGTATTAGACATAGAAAAATAATCTAAATTTCGATGGGATAGAAAACAAAACAAATATCTTCCAGAATATTAAACAGTGTACCTTGGCCATATCAGGCTGTACAAAATTAACAGAAGTAATTCTGCAGGCAAAACACAAACAGCATTAATTCTATATCAATGTACCATTCAATCATTGGTTGTTTATGCTCAGCTGCACATGTAGAACCTAAAATTCCGTTGTAATTCCAAGATCTTGATAATAAGAATGGGTGGTACTCACAAAATAAAAACATTTATGTCGTCTCGTATGTTAATTTCTGGGGAAAGATATCGATCTTGTACATGATGTTTATTTTTAATGAATATATTTTTAATACAATTATTTTGGCAAACTTCACATATAAAATATTTCATCAACGTGTTCCGAAGAAATCTCAGAACTTTTCACATAATGAATACACCACGACGCTGGAAGAATGTAAAGTAGTGGGTATATTTTTATCGCAGTCATAATAGCTTAAAAGATTCCTAAGTTTAATTTATTCTGATACAATTTGTTGTGGCATATTGTGGTCAACAATTACGGTAAGTTATGGTAGGCTAGGCAGGATATTCATGAGAGAAAGATGGGGCATTTTCATGCAGGCACAGTAAAACAGAGTCGGAGATACTTATTAAAATACGTGTTATTGTTTCAGTCACGTTGCAATTTCTCACGGGATTCATATACTTTATTAGCGTAATGTTATAATACAACTTCCACAAATCCATGTATTGTACAGTACCGGAATAATCATCAAGCACAGAGCAGAATCTTTTTTAATGTTCATCAGGTTATTTGTGCTTTTTATCGCTGATACATTCTACCGCAAATAGGAGGCACGTTAATGGAAAATTATTGCAAAAATTAGCAGCGATGCGTGCATGAAGAAGATTGGAGGCCAAGAGCGACAAAAGGCTATTTACACATTGCAGTGATGTATTATTCTTCGGAAATTGTGTACATAATTGATAATTTTTTCACTTCTTTCATCATATTTCCAAGCCAAAGTTTAAGCCATACTAAACTTTAGTACAGGAGTTATATTAGAATTGAATTAATTATGAGATAGCCGGATTATTATTTAGTTCATCCAGCGATAATCCCATAGATCAAAACTTTTCCTCAATACAACTTAAGCCACACACTTATGCTTAAGTTGTGATTAATAAACCTACTTAACTACCCTATTTTGCTTGCAATAATTTTGTTTCACTAAATATACATTTATTTAATATTCGAAATAAAGTTTTAGATTGTTTGAAGCGAATGAAACCAAAACTTCCTAGAGGACTACATGCAATTCTATCTTTTGTATTGCGTCACTGCGTTTATATTTGCAGGACCCCTCTAGTAGTTCGAAGTTCCGCACCAAAAATTACAAAAGACGGAATCTGTATAAAACATATTAAAAATATCAAATATATCTCTATTTTTATAAATAAACAAGTTATTGAATAAAGAAAAAATATTTATATAGAATATATGTTTTCGCTATAAAAAGCAGATGTTAAGATAAAACTAACATAAAAAAATGTTCAAATTAAATATTACATTGGACTGCGTCAGGAATTATAAAAAATGGAATGTTCAGTCATTGTAAGTTATTAAATAATTATATATTTATATTATAATTAAAAAAATTATGTATTGTATTGTAAAGAATGTAATGTATTGTATTGTAATGATGTATTGTATTGTATTGTAAAGAAGTGATGTATTGTAAAGAACTAACGCCCATTTAAATGTTAAATGACTTCTAAGCTGTTTTTTTAAATGTTTTAACGTCAGGTATATTTCAAAATTAGTCCGATTGTGACGATTTTTTTATTTTCAACACTATTATAGAGTCATTATTTTCACAACTTAGTAAACGTTTATGTTGACAAATTTATCAGGTTTTCCCGGTAGGTTTTAGACAATATTATACCAGAATGTTTAATTTTTTTTCATATATCCTACACTAATTATTTTCCCATGTGTAAATTATCTATAGATACCTTTGCATTATACTAAGTCTCAAGTTATTCACGGCAAATATCGGTTTTTTATTTTTTTTTCATATTATATCGCATACTAATTTTTTTTCATTTAATTACCTATGCTAATTACCTATGGATACATATTCTTACAAGATATGAATTCTCATTTTTCCCGTCGCCTGTGCAAATTATAATTACTCAGATGCTAGCACACTGCGCAATGTAGACAATTGATTTCGTGTTGGCTATAATACCTGAATTTTATTTTCCCCATATATTCGCGATCTAAGTATTTTCCCCATCATTTGTACTAATTTCCTATAAATGTATATTTACCTACTCTATTTTACCTAATCTATACTACCTACTCTATTTCCAGATGCCATGATCTTATATTATATTTTAATGGCGTAAACCGTTTTTTAGTATATTTGTTATTTACATACTGTCGTCACCTGTTTTATGTTTCTGTTCCATGCTGTCTATGTTCAACAAACTCGCCAAGATTATTTCTTAATATATTTATAATGCTACTATACGTAATTACTGTAAGATATAATTTGTTTCTACCTTGTTATAATTTATAATTTGTTTCTATAGCCGTCGCCGTTTTTTGCATGTCTGTACAGGTAGCTTATCAGGATTGACTGCTTTATCATGTTTATAGATACTCCCATGCTAGTTCTAGCTAGATTATTTATTTTCGTAACGTTATAATAGACGGTATTTTTATATGAATTATATTTTCAGATTATTGCTATAATATAATCCGTCGTAGCTAAAGATGTGTGTCGTAGCTAAAGATAAGTGTCGGAGCTAAATATGTGACCTCGATAGTAGGGGGCTGAGCGGTACCACCGCTCTTTACCCCTAATATGTATGCAGGCCGAGACCTCGTAAGGGGTAGACCGCGCGTTTCACGTGACCCTCCCCAAAAATGTCACGTCAAGTTATGTAGCCTCCCCCGCTTCTGGTTGAAGGGCCCCACCGGCAGAGCCTTGCTTCTGGCGTACTCGACTTTCTTCACCGGTGTGTATTATCCTCGAAGGTGTCGTCGTGTCGTCGAGTGTTTGAGGGATCCTTCCTGCCTCTCGACGGGCTTGCTAGAGCCCGGCTGGGCGGCGTTCAGGTTGGTATGGGAGGATGAGCATTGTAGCTCATTGTAGCGAAATTATCAGCTATCAGCTCGTTGGCCCCGTTAGGTAAGGTAAGGGCGTGTGGTTTGGCAAGGCAGTAGGTCTCGCCATCCTCTGGAGAAAGTTATTCTATAATAATACTATCATAGCTCAATCTACTAAAGCGCCGGCACACATGCCAAGGGTTCGGTTCCTGGTTCCAACATAGTTTTTATCCGTAATAATTCACATGGGTCTACCGATAGGTGAGATGGTATTTGCAAAAAGCATTGCCTCTCCCATATTTGATTGCCAAGCATCCGCTCGAGACATCTAGCGCTAGGACATGATAACAAGCTTACTTCTAAATTTAGGGTGCCTAAACCACATCCAAAAGCAGGGTTGAAAAATTAATAAGCCGGTTGTAAAATAAGGGTTGAAAACCTCCATACTAGGGTTGTAAAGTTAATAACCTGGCTTGTAAATTAGTTGTGCCAGATACCTAGTATTTTCTATTACGTCATAAGACTCTAGATTAATGTACAAGTTACGTGCTGGGACCGCCATCTTTTATTTTTCTCATATTGAGGTACAAAATCCCCTCTACTCTATCCCGACGCAGGTTTCGCTCGAGATGCGGGAAAAATGTGGGGTAGAACTCTCCTTACTTAACTACTTGCAGTAAATGTAAAGGCGAATTATATGCTAATTACGATTCCAGTAAAGAGGTATGCTGCTTTCATCCATTATTAAGATAAAAGATTGAACAAAAATAAAATGTTCCTTAAGAATAGCAATTTCAACAGGACTATAGAGATTTTTTATTAAAGTAGTGGTGTAGTTCACAGGGTATTCCAAAAAAATAATATAAAGTAACTTTTTGGAACTGAGTGTGTCTTTTGTGGAAAAATACATTAGCTTATTATGCATTCACCCACTGGTAACACTATGTATATCATGGAAGAATATACCAAGTGTCATAGTTTTCGATAGTCCTATTTTTAAATCACCAACTAGGAATATCTGGCCGTATTTATGAAGTAAAAAATTCTTCCAGTTTTTAAGAAATGTATAGGTATAGAAAAGGTGTAATGCAATTTTCGCATTCCCCTGCATTGTTCGCCAAATATTTCTGCTATTGTGTTGGAGATGAATTTGTGATAGGATAACAAAGAAATCTTGGTAAAAATTGGAGAAAAATCATAAGGCACGTTATTGGTTTTATATATTTATATAAAAAAATCTTGGTAATCGTTGATCAGCATTTTTAAATAACAGTTGATTTAATTACAGCGGTATTTCCAAGAAGCTAATCTGGCAAGCCCGCTTGATAAATTAAGATAAATAATTTAACAATTTTCAATTTACTGAGCATTAATCAAAGCTCACAATAAAACAATTAAGTGTACAAGAAATACGTTACACGAGTGGGTATAATGGCAGTGCGAGGCATGGGCAATGATATCTGGTTAATTTAAGCAGGTTAATCTATGGGAGATCAGATATCATGGTGCTGGAGGCGAGCGCCCCAAGTGTGATGTTGAGGGCAGGCCGGGCCTTTCCATCAATCACCAAGAAGAGCGCGAGCTGATCAAGTATCTCGCTTCGCTTTGACCCCCGCTTGTTTGCATAACTAAATCATAATTGTAGTCAAGCCAATGGACATATTGACTAATGATCGGCCGATTCCAACATGAAAAAACGGCCGTCGTCGTTAAAGGTATGAGCATTTAATGTTTGACTTCGATCTCCTATCTGGAGACGCTCATACCGAGTTATTTAAACACTCTTGTTGTTTATTGTTTGTTTGTTTATGCACGGTGCTATGCACTTATCGGTGCTTTCAATTGCCTTACGTTGACACGTTGTACTTTATCATCAATGGAGTGTACGCTAATACTTTAAATTATGTCATTTGGCCTATCCCTTTTCTATTATTTTAGAAATAACAATTAGAGAGATTTATGGCCTCTATGTCACATTAGCGTTTCGGATCATTTTGAAAAATGCGGGTAATTAGTACCCTGCCTAGGGAACGAGTTGAATATTTGGGCAGTCATTAGATAATCATTATAAAGAAATAAATAAAAGTTTATTTGACAACCAGACGCAACTTTTTGTTTACTGTTAGTACAGTACCTACTTGATTAGTTACAGTAGTTACACAGTTCTTATGTGTCAAAATAACAATTTTTATTGGTTTTTGATGACGGCTGGTAGGTTTAGGTTGATCATATGCTGAAAACGAAGCATTTATTATGGCCAATTGAAATAGCTGAGAATAATAACTGAGAAAACTACAGACAAATCTTGCGAAACTTATTTTCAAAAAGAGACGCAGAAAATGGTTCTCGCGCAATAACAAAGAAAAAGAGGAAAGGACGATTCGGTTTTGTTAATTTTAATATATGGTATATTCAAGTAATGGTTGTGCTAAAATAAGTTTTTTGCACGATGAAGCTTTCTTTGTCCACTTACCTTGTTTGTTTCTATACAGTAGGATGTGCTTACTAGTAGGATGCCCTATGGCATTTTGCTTGCACCAAAAGGCCGATGGTTGGCAACCCCTATGGCGTTAATGTTAATAAGGGTGACTTCCTATTCACAAAAATCCATCTTGCCACCCCCATCCCCGCGTCGTTCTCCTCCATCCTCCCTTAAAAGGTTAAAATATTGATCACCTATATCTCAGGAACATAATGACCTAGGACCAACATTCTTTTACATGGAGAGTATCACAGAGAATTAAACACCTCACAGTTTTTGTAATATCTCAAAAACTAAACGATATATCTTTACCTATGGATAATATTAGGGTTTATTTATATTTGTAGATTATTTTGACAACAAAGCAAAAAATAAAAAAACTTAAATAATGCATTAAATTCTGTTTAGCTTTTCAAAGTGGAATATCACTACTTACCAGTATATTACATATCATCCCTGTCGTTAAAATTTTCCTATTTGCTTCACACATTTCCCCTATTCAACTATTGAATATATAATTGTATAAACTATTAGAAATGTACTGTCATATAGTAAGTAATGGCTTTTATTGATTGGTTACTGTGTGTGTGATATGTGTTAAATGGCACTGGATGGAACCAATTAGCCAGGCTATTTAATTAAATGATTGGTACCTGGTATGCACCCATCATTAAAATGTTACATTTTATTTTATTTGTTATATTTGTTATATTTTGTTTTCTATATGCCATATTTTTTTTTTGTCATTATTATATCTGCTCCTCTTTTCTTTTTATTTATTTGTTTATTCATTTATTTTATTTTTTTTTAAATAAATAAAATTTGCCTATTTACTATATATGTTAGGATCTATAGCTGGTACTTACAATTTAATGTTAATGGTTTTTGTGTGATTGTACAATATGTTATATAAATTATGTTGGTTAGTATACGTTAGCAAATACGGTAGGTTAATGGGGAGTTGTACATTTTTTGTTATGAGTTTTTCATACAGGGTATTAATGTTGATAAACTCTAATGGACATTCCAAGATAATGTGTTGTTGGTCAGCTAATTCGTCGCATATGCAATACGGTATATCTGTGAGTCCAATTTTTGCTTTGTAGGCTGGGCAAAGGGAATGATTGCTAGACTGTTCGATTAGCATCATAGGGAAGAACAGTCAAGAAAACCCTACGAACTTGGGCTATTTTATATTTTATTATTACTCTAATTTTAGTTATGTTAATATTAACACTCGGAGTAGTTTCCACAAACACCAAAACACTTTCACTTCACTCGACGCGCGTTTCGCCAACCAAGTTGGCATCATCCGGAGACGATTAAAACTAATCTTAAACTACAAAATCTACCATGTTTATACTATTTTTCCGGTGACGTCACTAATGATATCACCGTGAAATTTACGCGTGACTAATCACGCTTCAATGATCGGTTGCTAAGAAACGCGTAAAGCGGGCTACGGTATGATATCACCGTGAAATTTACGCGTGACTAATCACGCTTCAATGATCGGTTGCTAAGAAACGCGTAAAGCGGGCTACGGTATGATATCACCGTGAAATTTACGCGTGACTAATCACGCTTCAATGATCGGTTGCTAAGAAACGCGTAAAGCGGGCTACGGTATGATATCACCGTGAAATTTACGCGTGGCTAATCACGCTTCAATCATCGGTTGCTAAGCAACGCGTAAAGCGGGCTATACGGGATAGGTCCCTTGTCGCTATTCATACTACTATTACATTTTACAATTTCTATGCTCTCAAACGCATCCAACTGTCTATTATTGGTCACATTTCTAACTAATCTTAAATTACTAATATCTATTCTATGATTGTTGTCAAAAGCATGTTGTGCAACACTAGACTTATCTGTTCTTCCATATTTTAGATGAGCCATATGTTCTTTAAATCTGGTGTTAATTGACCGTCTCGTTTGTCCAATATATTTTCGATCACAATCATTACAACTAATTTCGTAAATCCCAGACCTTTCATTTGGAACAATTTTATCCTTTGGATTGTCTAAAAGTTGTTGTAATTTGTTGCTCGACGAATGAATCGCTGTTATACCCACGTTTTTGAAAACCTTACTCAAACCACGAGTAAACCGGGGTTCGTACGGGATGGATACATATTTTGGAGCCTCTATATCCTTTTGAAAGGTCGTAGAATTACGAAGTGTGTCCTTAAATTTACGCTTCCTAATTAGTTTTTCAACTATATCTCTAGGATAACCATTACTCACAGCTATATCTTTAATTAATACTTTCTCTTTTTCAAATCTCTCATTACTCAGAGGGAAACTTAGTAAACGATGGACAAGAAAATTGAAACTTGCCATTTTATGTTGATAGCAGTGGTGACAGTCATTAGGGATATATCTGATCGTACTGGTATATTTTCTATATATATATCAAATTCTAACCTATTATTACTATTTTTAATTACTAATACATCTAAAAATGAAAGTTTTCCATTATGTCCTAGTTCATATGTAAACTTTACAGAAGTGAAACGACTATTTAATTTGGAAATGAAGTTTTCTACATCCGCAATCTTAGTGTCAAATACGGCAAAAATGTCATCCACATACCTAAGCCAAATCGTAGGAAAATACTCGAATTCTTCTTTTGCTTCAGTTTCAAACTCTTCGACTCATGAAGACATTAGCAATGAAAGGCGATAAACAGTTACCCATTGCGGTTCCTTCATGTTGTTCATAAAACTTGTCATTGAAACGGAAGCAATTTTGTTTCATACAAAGTTTTGTAAGGTTTATATATTCTTCTATTACTTCTCTTATATAGTTGTTTAATTCGAGTAAATCCTCAAGATAGTCCAAGGTCTGTGGAATTGGTACACTAGGAAATAATGAACAAACATCAAAGGAAATCAAAATTTCACCCTCTTGCAATTGAATATTCTTGACCTTATCAATGAAATCATTCGAATTTGGATGCATTTGAGAGCATAGAAATTGTAAAATATAATAGTAGTATGAATAGCGACAAGGGACCTATCCCGTATAGCCCGCTTTACGCGTTGCTTAGCAACCGATGATTGAAGCGTGATTAGTCACGCGTAAATTTCAGATGAGCCATCATACCGGTGATATCATACCGAAGCCCGCTTTACGCGTTGCTTAGCAACCGATCATTGAAGCGTGATTAGTCACGCGTAAATTTCACGGTGATATCATTAGTGACGTCACCGGAAAAATAGTATAAATATGGTAGATTTTGTAGTTTAAGATTAGTTTTAATCGTCTCCGGATGATGCCAACTTGGTTGGCGAAACGCGCGTCGAGCGAAGTGAAAGTGTTTTGGTGTTTGTGGAAACAACTCCGAGTGTTACAGTTACATCAAAGGTTCCAGCCCTATCCAGTAGTATGTTAATATTATGTAGATGTATATTTATAGTAAGTAGGTATGTATGTACGTATGTTTGTAACATCGAAATATGAGACATAAGACCCCTAGCAAAAATCCTCATTATATCGATATCTTCACACCTGCTGCCGCATTTTTAACAGCGTTGTCAAGTATAACCGATTTCCAGGAATTTAAGGAAACACAAATGATGGTATATACAAATGATTGTATATACATTATGGCATTATCATGTAGTATAACAAAATATTGATCACATTATATTATGACCTTTCGTCATAATATAAAACCATTAGATGGTGAATGTGATGCAGAATAAGAATGTTTCCATTTCAAATATTACGGATCCTTTTTACACGTTCCTCGCCGTGTCACATCGGCATCATTGGCATTCATTTTAATGTCAAAATTGCCTAATAACATCGAACGTTTTGTGGTAACGTGGGGTCAACAATAATTCTTGAAATAGAAGTACTATAGTTATTCTTTAATTTAGTTTATTATTTTGATGGGTTTTATGTTAAAATTGATTAGTTATTAGTATTCTATCAAAACACAACAACTTGTTGAATGAAAGCGCCTTTATAGTGACGATTTTAGCTTGCTGTAAGAAAAGTTAATGCAATAAATAATGCCCCGATATCCGATTGCGGCAATTGTGGGTATTGTTGTGAAATGGGATAGCTGATTTTTCATTATTAATTTACGTCAATCTTGACATTGGCCTTCTAATTTTAATTTTTACAGAGATTAATTAATTAATTTTTTGCTTGTCATTGTAAGTGACATATTATTACTTTTTTATTTGTGAAAAACTAATTGTGCTTTTTAATTGTGTCTACTGTGTGCTACATCAAGCTTAGAGCAGCTGAAGGCGTGGAGAGTGGTTGGTGTTCCTAATCAGTTGCTTCCTACTTCACTGTTTATAACGGATCTTCGCGGCCCCCGAATCCACGTGAGTTTGAGGGTTTTATACTCTCCGGCGAGCTAAATTAGGCCCAGTGACCTTATTCACTGGTGGCGCCCTGGTAGGTAAAAGCAAATCACCAACTCTTTTTTTTTCTTCATTAAAATTAGTTAATTTTGTTTGGTCTCTCTGTGGGAACTGGGGCTAATAATTTTACATCCCATATATACCGAGAGGAAACCAAAACAGTATCCTTTGAAAATTTGTAATGTCTAATATTTCGAAGTTACAAACACTATATAAGTTTATAATATAGACAGAATATTTTTTGTTAATTTGTATAATATTTTTATATTAAATTGTAGATTGTAGAAAGATGTTCTGTATCTTTTTTTGTTATTAGGTACATGCATTAGGATTTTTTTGCATATAAATTGATTCCATAATTAGCCTTGTTTTATAATTTTGTTCTTTATTAATAACTTTAGTATTTTCGTAGTTAAATTGATGACCTGTTTCGTTAGAATGTTTTTTTAGAGCTGTAATATTTGTGACCTTTTAACCGTTCTTCAAGAAGTTGCACTGTTTGACCAATGAAGACTTCATTACATAGTTTACATGGAATTTCGTACATACAGTATGTAGTTTTTCAAGTGGATTTTTGTCCTTTAATGTTGTGTAAGGAATTTTAAGATATTTGTATTTTTGTGTACCGTGTGAATATCATATACATTTTCTGATAGTAGTTGTGGTATATATGATAAGGCAATATATGTTTTATGAGTATTAGTTGTAGTATTTGTGAATTCTGTTTATGAAAATTTCGTTGATTGAGATGAGTGAAAAAAGATAGTTATTCTTTATTAAAACATATTTTGATTTTTCTATGCATTCTTTTCTAAAAATGGCAATACCAATCTGTCTGCAATACCAATTATTATAGTTTCTTATGGTTGTAATGTTTTTTTCAGTTGAAATTGGTATATCTGCCAGACCATGTTGTTTTTCTATTCCATTTTGTTAATATTTCAGTTTTATTATTTATAAGAGTTAAGTCTCAGAAATTTGTCTTATTTTCTGATTCGATTTCATCTGTAAATTGTATTCTTGGATGGTAACTATTAAATTTATTTAGAATCGATTTTTATGTTCAGTTGGAAAGGCAGTTTAGCAATATTGCATAACTGGATTTAGTGAACCCATTGCACAGCCAAATGTTTGTTTGTAATATGTATTATTGCATTGAAAAAATGTGCAATTTAATGTGAGTTCTATGGCATATAAGAACTATTGTATTGGTAATGGTAAGTCATTGTTTTTTTCAAATAATAGTGAGTATTTACAACTTTATTATAGTTAAAAATTTCGGGAAAATATCCTTCAATGAAACATGTGACGAACACTATTTTGTAAATTATTTAAAGTATTATTATTTTAAGTAGGTATCTCAGTATCCAGAAGTACAAGAATTTTTACCAGTTAGAAATTATTTAAATAATTAGTCAGTTTAATTAATTGTAACTATAATATAGTCTTAACATAATGAATCATTTTTTTAATTTAATTAATCATTTATCGCCCGTGAATTTTTTAAGACATAGCTGTTTGCTCAGGTCACGCAGTGATACATAGTTATAATATACGTACAATCTCTTACACCTGAATCGTCTCCGCAAGTATCTGGCTGCTCACTCCCCTATCTCCGTCTTTAATTAACGAAAGTGACAATAATAATTAATTATTGACCGAAGAAATCCCATCGCTCAAAAATCCTTACGTAATCCATTAGAAATTATAATTTCTAGTCAGGTATTATCTTCACGGTATTAATTACAAAGCGTGTAGGTGTGGGACTTAAAAAACCCAAACAGGCCTTCTTAAATTCTTAAATCAGAAGTTGATGTCACCGATAATTAATTATTCAAAGATGTATACACAAGTGCCCGATAAGATCTGTATTTTACGCTCCTAGGCTCAACCAGTAGCTAATGTTTAGTCTTTATAAGGAAGAACTTAACATGTTATAGTTATAATGTCACCCAATTTACCAATTAAGAATTCAACCATAATCCGTCATTGGGCTACTGTAATTTTAATAATAATAATACAGTGTCACTTAACCGAATATATTGTATAATTGGTTTTGATAAGGGTATACTGTCAGACAGTCAGTTACATATTGTTTTTACAGTTGGCTCCTGTCGAGCGTTTGTTTGGCCGATCGCGTTATCTTCTTAAGTGACAAATAATCACGACGATTTTACTCGCCTTG
>CAXKVY010016231.1:0-16878 GCA_964058915.1 Tetropium fuscum | reverse complement strand
GACAGACAGACAGACAGACAGACAGACATACAGACAGACACAGATAGGCAGACAGACAGACAGACAGACAGACAGACAGACAGACAGACAGACAGACAGACAGACAGACAGACAGACAGACAGACAGACAGACAGACAGACAGACAGACAGACAGACAGACAGACAGACAGACAGACAGACAGACAGACAGACAGACAGACAGACAGACAGACAGACAGACAGACAGACAGACAGACAGACAGACAGACAGACAGACAGACAGACAGACAGACAGACAGACAGACAGACAGACAGACAGACAGACAGACAGACAGACAGACAGACAGACAGACAGACAGACAGACAGACAGACAGACAGACAGACAGACAGACAGACAGACAGACAGACAGACAGACAGACAGACAGACAGACAGACAGACAGACAGACAGACAGACAGACAGACAGACAGACAGACAGACAGACAGACAGACAGACAGACAGACAGACAGACAGACAGACAGACAGACAGACAGACAGACAGACAGACAGACAGACAGACATACAGACAGACACAGATAGGCAGACAGACAGACAGACAGACAGACAGACACAGCCAAACAACCAACATTAAGCAATTATTATTAATCATTAACCAGTGGCGATTTTTTAACATTTTCCCTTTTTTCCCCGAACACAAATATTATTTTTCTGTTGTGATCCTATTAAATGTAAACAGTAAAGGTTAGTGCATTTTTTTGTCTTGCCCGGTAATATTTCAAGCGTCGATCCGAGTGCTGCAAACAAATACCCTAAAGATTAAGCAAAGCGAAACTGATTTGGCGCGATTAAATTCATTAAAAAGTTGGCAGGTCGGCGTGAGAGAACGAGAGAGCCCCATTAATTTTCAGGCCAACTTGATGCTGATATTCTATTCATGAACTGCTCGGACGCGGAATTGCCGTTGTTCATTGTTGTTGGCGTTGCCAGGTGGCGACTAGACGATCGGCTAAACGGACTGAAGCGTGATGAGTGTTGCTGATTTCCTGCTTGTCATTCGAATGCAGCATTGGCGTGAATGGGGTGGAACGCTTGACGTATCGCCTCCGTTTGAATATTTCATGCACTTCTCACAAAGCTTACCCAAATTAAAAAACTTAAATATCGAATGCTAGAGAAAAACATGTTTTACTGCGATTTCTTTATAAAAAAATATGCTACGGTTTGGCAATTTATTATTAATAAGGGAAGGTTGGGGGAATACCTGCTATCGGGGCAAAATATCGGCTAGCAGATTACTCCACTTTAAATTACTTGTTTCGGTCGTGCATATTCCTGAAACCGGTAATCAACGCTGATAATAACGGAATAATATTATTTGACACATCTGCAGCCATAGCTTTTTCGAAAATATTAACGTTTGCATACCGGAACCTTCATACATTTTGAATAAATATAATTATGAAACGAAACAATGCGCATTTTCATTGCTGATATAATCTCAATAAGACCTCAAGACGTCGAAATGTTCTTACCGAAAATGTTGATCAAAGAATTTAGTAACTTTTGTGGGCTTCAGTGCATCCTTTAATGCGAGGCGCAAATACTGGAAACATCGAAAATTCTTCATCCGGAATGATATTACACATCTGTCAATTTATCTTTGATAAAGAAGATTTTAATATAAGTACGACTGATGGGGCTAAATGTTTCATAGAAATAATTGAAGACATAAGTTGATAAAGGTGTCATGTCGCAATTTTAAAGTTTTGAGTAAATTAACAAAACGCGTTTTGTATTGGAACCTCTTTATTTTGTTTTTAATTTAAATGAGTAATATCTCAAAAAATAGATAATTTTAGGCTATTTTCATCATAATATTTGTTCATCATAATATTAAAAAAAACACTCACACACAGATTTTGTGAAACTAGATTTTTATGTACATAACACCTTAATCCAGAAACTTTAAACTCAATCTGTGATAAGTTTCGTGATGGATAAAAGAGTCATGTAGCTTTTAACTCAAATTTAATTTTATGTAAACGCAGTACAAACTCATACAATGAAGAAAATTATTGATTGTATTTCGTTTAAACTTAAATAAAAATGTGTTTTCGTTTTTTTTTGTTTTGTGAGCAATATCTGTTTTTCTCTTTTTTCTTTCGCGGATTTAATGATTCTCTGCGATGCGTCCGAGGTCTCTATCGAAATCAAGAAAGCTGTGTCCAACCACGGGAAACATGCTCGAGTGCTTTAAAAAGCTTTAGTATTAAGTATTGTTAAAGGCAAATCATATAAAAGTTTTTATTTTGTCCTCCACATTAGTCTGACCCAATTAATAAATGGTCAATTTCAGGATCCTCTTCTTTGAGTAATTTGCAAAATCGTAACAGACAGGTAGCTAATAATTACTGCCAGTGGCGTAGCCAAGGGGGAATCCCCCCGGAATTCATAAATACTATACCCATAATTTGAATTTATTTAAATTTTTGTTTCAAGTCTCAATATTTTTTATTAAATAAAAGGCACTTTCATTTAGTTAATTAGTAACTATTTTTATGAACTGTCTGAATTTGGATTAGGTACCTATTTAAAGATGTTAAATATGATTTTTCAAAGCTTTCCTTAGTATTTTAGTTCTCCAACCCTCTTCCCCCCCCTCCCCCTAAATCAAAATTCTGGGGACTCCACTAATCATCGCCTCTATTGGCAATATCTTAAGCCCAGTTAAAAAAATATGACTTGTGGCCTGAATGTTTGACACAATGGATAAAAACGTTATACGATATTTGTCTATCCAGTCTATCTGTCTAAAAGTAGGTATCTACTTTTTGGGAATGAAAAGTCAATGTAAATATGTAAAAAATATGTAAATATGGGCAAAAATTATCAAAAATGTAACATAACACCTTTATCCACTAAACACTTTCATTTTATGTGTGACAGTACATTTCTCATCAAAAAATGTCTTCGAAACATTACAAATCTAGAATTTACTATTATTGGGAGGTTAGATCTATACCAGGAAAGTTCAAAAATTGCAAAAAGTACTATTTTCAAAAAATGTGACATGACACCTTTATCGACTTATGTCTTCAATTGTCTAATTGCTCTTCACGTATATTCCTGGTTAACTTATTAAGTGAGTCAAAACAATCGCAATAGCTACAAATGTAGTCAAGCGAGTTTGTTTTGTATTGCCATTTTATAAAACCTTTGAAAACATTTTTAGAGAAATACGTTCGAGCGCCATCATCGTCTGATGTTTTTTCGATATAAGTACCTACGGAAAATTTCACGAGATAACAAGCCATATAATATATAATATAATAATTCTGCAACATTAGAATACCTGTAACTTAATCTTTGTCAATGGAGAACATAGTTTTATATAATATAAAATTAATTTAATTTTCATATTTATCTTTGAAAACATATCTCACGTAAAATTCTTGTAGATGTAGGTATCTCACGAAACTAAACTAGCTTTTCAGAACATCATTTGCCTTGAGTTCAGTTAATTTCATTTGAAGCGACATTTCCACTTGCTCCGTGTCTACGCCGAAAGGAGGTAGGTATGGATATTATTTCAACATTTTGCCTTTACTCTCCTTATTACGATTCCAAGTCCTACAAGAATTGCTGGAAGTGGCGGTGATCCAAAAATCTTGATTTAATGGAATTGATATACAAAACAATGAAATGTTACCAGGTTATGAATGTCACTATTCCTCTGCAATAATTTTGCTTTAGTTTTAGCTACAGCAACTCTATACAAGACAGTGGCGATAATAGAGTGTATAATTTTTAATTGGTCATCTAGGTCACGTGATAGCCATCACGTTATGTCAAATTTTCAAATTTATTTTATTTGTCATGAGCGTATGGTGTTATTTTAATTTTGGTGATAAGTGATGCTAAGGGATAGTTATTCAGACGATGCTATGATTTACGTATTTGAATTTGTCGCATTGGACGGAGGATAGCGATGCGAGAGCTCACGTCCGATCATAACCCTATACTGATCACCTTGCGCAATATGTTGAGGGAGGATGACAAAATCAAAATTACCTCGCACAAGAACGCAAATTGGCGAGAGTTTCGGAACCAAATAAACCAAAATTTACGTTTAAACAACAATATAGTCACGTCATCTGGGGGGCGAGGTGGAGAGATTCAGCAGCACGATTAAGGTAGCGAAGAGATCTGTTGCCAAAACTATTCTTATAAACCCGTATCATGACCGTCTCGATGAGGCGGTCAAACGGGATATACGGGAAAAGAATCGGTTGAGGCGTCGCTGGCAACAAAACCGGGATGTCAGCGCGAAGCTCGAGATGATGAGGCTTCAAAGAGCCATACGCACTACTATAGGCATCACTAAAAACCAAAATTGGGGGGCCAAATTAGCGGCTTTAAACCCCCAGGATAATTCACTTTGGAAGATAACTAGAAGACTAAAAAACACCCGTGATGCCATGCCTGTCTTCTTAGACCAGCAAGGACAGACGTACTTGACAGACATACAGAAATCAAATTTATTAGCTAATCAATATGAAAATGTATACATTCAGAATGGACAAAATAACGACGAACATGACCGTATTGAAAATGAAATAAATCGAATTATAAATCATAATTTCCAAATTAATAGACAAGAATACCAAAATCTAATAACAAAACCCTCGGAGATTGAGTCTTTGATTAAAACATTACCAGACAACAAGGCCCCAGGTGGGGACGGCGTTGCGTGCTGTCTGCTCAAGAACCTACCAAGGAAGGGCATTGTACAGCTCGTTTACATTGTTAACGCGATTCCGCGATTGCAGCATTGGCCACGAGAGTGGAAAAGTGCTGTGGTAGTACCCATTCTGAAGGCGAACAAGAATGCTAAAACTGCTAGCAGCTATCGTCTCATATCCTTGCTCTCATCTATATCCAAACTAGCGAGAGAAAATCATATTGAAACGTATTAATAATATACAATAGTATATGGCCGCAGTTAGAGACGAGCATCAGATCGGCTTCAGGAAGGGTAGAGACACTACCCAACAAATCGCACGAATAGTTAGCGATGTAAAGGTGCAGTACCACTATAACAAGAGCATCACCTTGGTACTTCTAGATATCTAGAAGGCATTTGACATCGTCTGGATCTTGGGCCTTGTTTACAGGCTACAACTATTTAACTATCCGACGTAAACTGGCGGCCATTTGAAAGTGCACGACTCTTATATCAGATTTCGATATATTTGATCTTTGTAAAACTGACTTTGAAATAGGACCTAGGGAACTTATCCATGCCCAAACATTGATGGAAAAACGTCCACTCCGGTCGGTAGATTTCATATACCTCTCTTCATACGTCGAATTCTGAGGTCGGTAGACGCGGATGGAACCATCATGACATGACTGAAAGACCTTTTCGTCGGAAAATATGACATTATTCCAAAAGTCGGCGGGCCTACCGACAAACTGGTTCGCAAAATTAAGACATTGTTCTTTATGCCTTGGCTCCAAAAATACCTTCTTTGCTGCCGCATAATTTCGTAAGTCTGAACCCTTAACCCGCCGCCTTGCAGACCTCACAGATCCAGGAAACTTTTGGAAACAGGCCGTCACTGCTGTTTCAAAGGGATTCGTTCTAAGATGGTCTAGGAAGAGGTTGTCTTCCTCCACAGTGCTTATTTTACGACGCCCTCCGCCGTGGACGCAGCGAACGTTTCCTACTGCATTCCATCTTTATTTGAGTTTGAATAAACTCTTACTCACATTTAGCTCATCTGCAACTGCCTGTAATGACCAATCATTTTCAAGCAATGTAACAGCTCGCATTTTTTCAGGTTCAGTTAACCGCGGATTTTAAAACTTGAAAACTAATAAAGTGGTTTGTAAATTACGGAGTTAATTACTGACATTTGTTCGAAGTTTCAAATAAGTGGCAAAATGAAATATAAAAAGATCACATTACAATATCAAAAAAAATCGTGCACTTTCAAATGGCCGCCAGCGTACATTATTAAACTTATTCACTCGTACCTAAGCGGAAGAACGCTACAAGTACGAGTGAGAAATAAACTGTCCGCAACGAGGGACATACGCGCGGGAGTTCCTCAAGGGCTGTGCCTCGCACCAACATTATTCAACATATTTGTCTCCGACTTCCCAAGTTTCCCGAATACGAAACTTGGCCATGTACGCCGATGATACCACCATATACGCCCATAGCTGGAGCGCACAGGCGCGCGCCAATATCCTTGGCTATAGATGTGACCTCGATAAGAGGGGGCCGAGCGGTACCATCGCTCTTTACCCCTAATATCTATGTAGGCCGAGACCGCCTCGTAAGGGGTAAGCCGCGCGTTTCACGTGACCCACCCCACAAATGTGATCAGTGTCACGCGAAGTTACGCAGCCTCCCCCGGTCCTGGCTGATGGACCCCACCGGCTGCAAATCAGCTAATAAATGCGCATATGGTAAGGGCGTCGGAGTACTATGACAAGTGGAAGATTCGGGTGAATATCGAGAAGTCGGAGTCTATGATTTGTACACACGAAATTAGGGTTAATAAAATAATCACGCCTGTCAAAATTGCTTGGGTTTCTGTACAGACGAAACAATACGTAAAATACTTGAGGGTTATTTTGGATAAAAGACTGACTTTCACGACGCACATAAAATAAATTATACGCAAAGTCCATTTCTTGTCAAGATACCTCTATCCTCTGATGGCAAGGAATAGCAGACTAAGTAGGTATAACAAAAAAATAATATATACATGTATACTAAGGCCGGCCCTTACGTACGCGGCGCCGGTGTAGTGCAGCGCATCGGCCACGAACATAAGGAAACTAAAGGTATTGGAAAACAAATACCTACACCTCATCACAGACTCCAATGGATACATCTCCATCAGAAACTTACACAACCTTTGTCCCGACATTATACCAATAGCGGACTACATCAGAAACATATCACAAAAATTCTATGAATTCAAACTGAATGATAGTCCGCTAACAAACAACGTTACACGCTTTAGGGAGCACAACATACCTTTTAGAATAAAACAAATTAATCTACCAAAATTTACCCATTTTTCACCAACCGCTTTAGGTATTTTCCCTTTTTTGACCATAATTTTGAAACGTTTCTTTAAACATTTTTTTTTAACTATTTTAACTTTACCAATTTCACCATTTTCTGTTTGTTTATTTATTTTTTAGTCTTTTTGTTTCCAAATTCCACAAAATTAAATAATTTTAATACATTGCTAGAAATTTTAAAATTCAATAATATTTTACTGCTCCAATTCGTGACAAAATTGGTCATTTTTGTATTTTTTCCTATTTTTTCACTTTGTTTGTTACCATTTTCGGACCTACGTTTAAGCGGGTTTTTCATTTGGCTTTTTTACCCTCAGAGCATCTGACACGGACCCAAAGAGGGACACATAACAAAAATTGCATCAATTCCCAACAATTTCCTTGATACCCATTGGGTAAAACTGCTGTCCAATTGCAGATAATACACACGCCTGTGTAAGGAGCTGAAAATGTAGTATTTTTAATTACCTTCTACGTCCCGAAGCCATCCCAGTGCCTAGCCCTTCAATTGCCACCCTGGTGCTTGCACGTGGATGTCCGGTTGGTCCCGGGGTAGGTATTATCCGTGGACGACATTTGTCCTTAAATTATAAAATAAACTGTTTTGAATTAAAATTTTGAAATTGAATTGAGTTTTGAATTGGACGGAGGAAATGCTATGCATTGGGTGTTTAAATTTGATGCATTATGACTGATGGACGGGTTTCAGGCGCTATTGTCGCCACTCTCTTGTAAAGTCACTGTCATTTTAGCTCCTCTTTATCCAATCATCGCGGGAACTCCATCTTTAGAGACACCACTTAACTTTGCCTAATTCAGTCTAAAAGCAATAAAACATTAATTTATCAAAAAATTTCCCCGTGTAGTGTTGTTTCGAGGTACGAAGAAAAATTGCTAGTTGTGTTGCCAGTAATAAAAGTGCTTTCATCCAATGTTATAGTTATAGAAATGTTATAGAAAATGCAAAATACTTTTTCACAACTTCTACAATAGCGACCTTTTGAAGTGAAAATTTCTTTAGGCACCCTCTGCACTTTTCGCGCTCCCCACTTTTATTTTTGTAGGTGTTTAATGAGACTGGGCCGTCACGCGCTACGCGCCACACATCACGCTTCAGGCGTGACGGTTATCGCCTAGCAACGCTCAGTCGATTAGCGCCTAGCTACGAGCTAGGTCATCTGTACCCCTTAATCGAAGCTCCTGCTAAGAGAAAGAGCGCGCTTTTAAAGCATTTCAAAGACCCTTACTGTGGTAGAAACAGTGTATATAACCTTCTTCGTCAGTGCAGCATCGATACACGCCCAAAACCCCGGCAAATCCGTAAAAATATTCAAATACAAAATATTTTTACGTACTATCAGTTCCTGACACGGGACCTACAAAAATGGACGCATACCCTAAAAACAGCACCAAAATTGAAGATGCGTTCAAACTTGCAAAGAGGAGACGTATCACTGAGCAAGGTACGTTTTTCAAACACCCTTTAACAACCAAGAAACCAAATATCACAGCTACAAAATCCGCTGCGTAAATAAAAACGTAAAACAAGTTTCTCATTGTGGAGTATATTAGATTATAAGAAGCCTGCAGGTATTGTACAATAAAACTACAAAATTTGATTGATTGCTTTTAATGGATACCTTTTCAGATACAAATATTTCTTTTACTACTAAGACTGAAGTGAAGTAAAATAGTTTAACATCAAGCATTGGGTTAACTACGCTCTCCATCGTTATCTTAGAGGTAAATAGAAACGTAAGTTTAATAGAGTAAAGATTGTTGGCTTATTTCCTTAAGTCAGTTCTCAAACAAAAATGGCTAACTCTTCCACAACAGATACCACAAGTTCTGAGAGTGAACTAGAATCAACGATAAAATTTTAAACCAAGAAGGGGCATATTATTATGTGCCTTTTTTTAAAAAAAATGTAGGACCTTCTGTAGTACATGCAAATGAAAAATGTTTGTGGTAATACAGGCGGATGGTTGCAGTATATATTTTAAAATTCGAAAATTAGAAGTTTTCACTTCTATCGTGTGGTCATAAGCACATACCCAAAATTGTTTGTTTTCTGTTATTGCATCTATCAGTCTTGTGTTTTTATCTTTTCCTGGACACAAGATATTTCCGCATTCTATTAAGCAGTCTCATAAATTCGCCATCTGAGAACGGCTTAAAATGTTCCGCCAATTTCTTACTAAAAAACTCCCTCGAACGATGTGTTGCGCGCCTTCACTGCGTTTTAGAAAAATAAAATATTTTAATGACAGGCTAAATCGATACCAACGAGAGCAATGGAGGTAATGTCCTCCACCGCTAGATCTAGGTACATCTAGAAAAAGTGGCCTTGACTACCATGGCTCGCCTCAAATCTGTTGGTATCCAACTAAATGCAAACTGTGACCAAACTAGATGCCGCCTGTGGACAGAGGCTGTCAAAACGATACCCCTTTTACAGGGGTGTGCAGATGGTATTACGCCTCGGCTTGTCTTTGATAAACCGTATGCCATACAAACTAATATGGAAAATGAGAAGGCCGTTGAAGGTGTAAACTATGTCTTCACAGACGGTTCAAAGAAGGAAGGAGCTGGCTGTGGTATATATTCCAGAAGTCCTGTTCTAAATCGGTCTGGGAAAACTGTAAAAAAAAATAATTTATATATTAAAACGTCATAGTCATACAGCCCCCTTGTAATATGTAAATCAAATGTAAAGTGTGGTATAATAATTATCAGCTGTTATATTTTCAATTCTATGCCTATGGTATAATGGATCCATTATACAACACCTTAGAAACATATTATTGGATTATTATCAAATGGCCGTGAACGAAAATCTTTTGTCCACGACCAATAATACCAATATATATTTGAAAAGTGTTGTATAATGGATCATTATATAATAGTATTGGATAATAACAGCTAATAAACATTATATAACATCTTACATTTGTTGCCATAGCAACGTACACATTACATTCCGAATATTTCTATTGATAACTAAAAGCAAGGTGGCAATATGACCGCGGAATTGTGTCAACTGATGATATCGACCTTGAAGAATTGAAAAACAATTCATTCAACTGGACTGGAACCTTTGAGGTAATTATAAAACTTGGAGTAGTTTCCGCAAACACCAAAACACTTTCACTTTGCTCGACCCGCGTTTCGCCAACCAAGTTGGCGTCATCTGGAGACGATTAAAATAAATCTTAAACTAAAAATGTACCCTATGTATACTATTTATGGTGAAATCATTAGTCACGCTTCAATGATCAGTTGCTAAGCAACGCGTAAAGCGGCCTATACGGTATAGGTTCCTTGTCGCTATTCATACTACTTTAACATTTTACAATTTCTATGCTCTCAAATGCATCCAACTGTCTATTATTGCTCACATTTCTAAATAATCTTAAATTACTAATATCTATTCTATGATTGTTGTCAAAAGCATGTTTTGCAACACGAGACTTATCTGTTCTTCTATATTTTAGATGAGGTCTTTAAATCTGTTGAGCTCTTTAAATCTGTCGTTTGTCCAACATATTTTCGATCACAATAATTACAACTAATTTCGTAAATCCCAGACATTTCATTTGGAGCAATTTTATCCTTTGCTGTTATACCCACGTTTTTGAAGACCTTACTCAAACCACGAGTAAACCGGGGTTCGTACGGGATGGAGACATATTTTGGATGGAGTCTCTATATCCTTTTGAAAGGTCGTAGAATTACGAAGTGTGTCCTCAAATTTACGCTTCCTAATTAGTTTTTCAACTGTATCTCTAAGATAACCATTAATCGCAGCTATTTCTTTAATAATTACTTTTTCTTTTTCAAACCTCTCATTACTCAGAGGGAAGCTTAGTAAGCGATGGACAAGAAAATTAAAACTCGCCATTTTGTGTTGATAGCAGAGGTGAAAGTTTCAGCGAAGTCGGTGCGTCGAATAGTATCGTCTATTGGATCTCCGACTCACCACTTATCAAAATGGTTGACTAAGGAATTTGAAAGTTTGCCCATTGCACAGAATAGTTTTTCAGTTAAAAATTCGAATGATTTCATTGATAAGGTCAAGAATACTCAATTGCAAGAGGGTGAAATTTTGATTTCCTTTGATGTTTGTTCTTTATTTCCGAGTGTACCAATTCCACAGACCTAGTTGGTAAACTAGGTTGGCGAAACGCGCGTCGAGCGAAGTGAAAGTGTTTCGGTGTTTTTGGAAAATATTCCGAGTGTTTCAATTCATTCAAGATAAAAAACGTACAAAGGTCGTGGATAAAATCATAGTATTCAACCTGCCATTAATAACCATTATTAACTGGGGCGATTTGCGCTCCTTGATTTCTGCTCGTAAACCTCAACCTGCGTTAATAATGGCTATCATTAATTGTTCGCTGAATAATTTAGGTTCACCAAAATATTTTCCAATCGCTTAACAAACGTAAGTTACTTCGTTTTCATTACTTTGACTAATTGGCTACAAAGCACGGCGCGCGGCCAGCGTGGTAAATTAATATTTTACAATCCCCTAGTGTCATAGCACAAGACATATTCTGTCCTTGGGACTTTAAGACATTTACTAGGGGTTTCCATCCCGAGTTTTGTATGAGGATAGGGACGGGGGAAATCTGAGATAACGTAATTAGATGTGATGGCCGCAGATTATTAGGATAAGTGGGGTAATAAGCTAATTTCCTAGAAGCGTAGATATAGTCGGTGAAATTTAAGTATACTTAAACCATATTAAATCGGGTATATTTCCAAGGACAACACATGTATATTTCTAAACACAGTTTGGGTAGTAAGAAATAGCGGAAGCAAAAAACCGATAAGGATTATAGAAAAAGCAAATATCCATTGGAAAATATCTCTTCGTTACAAAATTAAGTTGATTTTGTCGCGAACCTCAAAACTAATTTTGGTTATATTTTTTAAAATTACCGTAAAACGAGGTGGCTTTGTGACAGGTTTTACAATTTTAGCCGGTTTCTGAGCAACTGGTTGAAATTAAAATTTTCAAAAAGGAAGTATAGTGAACTGATGTTATTTGGTTATTAAACTATCATAATTTAATTATAAAATTTTTACAGGGGCACTGATAATTTACAAAAATAGTTGTCACAATTTCACCCCATAGGATGGGGTGACTTTTGGACAGAGTGAGATTAATATGTAAACACAAAGTCGCCATTTTAATGGGTGAAATTGTGACATTAGAAGTTAGTTATTACATCGCAATTCATTGACTTGGCACAATGTCGCCACTGTAAGTGGTATACAGTGTGTTACAAAGTCCCCCCAAAATGATATTCTCAGTATTTTTAAATGCTTTATTAAAAAAATATTGCATTACATACACATAAAATAGGCCAGTATATGAAATACATAAGACACAAAACAAACACATAACATTTATTCATGTATCTACATATTCTGGAACATCAAAAATTCCTCTGCGGGATTTTTGTATGGGTGGTTTTATTTTTCGAACTATATCGCTATTCTCATAAAACAATTCGTCCTGTCTCTGCGGCCACTTCCAGGAAACTCCATATTTTTCCATAGCACTAATTGTAGCGCCATTGTTTTCTATCTTAGTGACAACACCGGGAAATAATGTCATGTCATAACGGACGAGGACGTGATCGCCAATTTTTAGAGATTCTGTATCGTTAGTCATGGTGTCGATGATTTCTTCTTGATCGGAAGCATCATGTAGCTCACTTATTGGAGACATGTCACTCTCTCTTAGGGATAATGCATCTGAATCTTCATCAGTTTCAGATTCCTCTGTTCGCTGGTGAGACTTGTTTGTGATTTTTCGGACTTGACGATTATTTGAGGTTGATGGTTGAGAAGTTTCTAAAGAAGACATATTTAATGCCTGTTTTGACGGTAAATTTGAGCCGGAAACATTAGGAATTAAATCGGCAGCACTGATGCTTTTTCCTAGAGCTACATTAAGTCGTTTACGTCGTTGACGTTGACGCAATGCAGTAGTAGCATCGCGCCTTCTCTGTAATTGTTCCAAAAATGTCTCGCCCAAGCATTCCTTCATATCTGCATTACGAGTATCCATAACTTCATCAGGCATACGATTTAGGACTTCAGTTCGATTTATAGGGTATATGCCACACTTTCTAAAGCCTGATGGAAGAACATCAGGTCCCCTTTGGAGCATTACATCCATCAATTTTTTTAATAAGGCTGGAAACTCATCTTTAGGTATTGTTCCGCATCTACTACCATGGACAGTGTCTTTCCATTCATGCAAAATTGCTCGCCAGTTACCTTTCATGGGTCTAAAGAAAGCCACATCTAAGGGCTGCAACAAGTGAGTAGCGTTTGGTGGCAGTGCTATGAAAGATATTTGGTTTAGCTCGCATTGTCTTACCACCTCAATATTTAAGTGTGAACTTAAATTATCTCCAATTAAAATCTTCTTGCCGTCTTGCTTTTTAAGCAGAGGTAACATAAGATTCATAAACCAATCCTCAAAGCACTGGTAATCAAACCAACCGGACTTGGTTCTATTATACCGGGCCTTTTCAGGGCCATTCTCTGTCCATGTCTGCCATAGTTTTTCTGATTTGTACACCACATAAACAGGTGCAATTTCCCCAGTAGCGTTTCCGCATATCATTAGTGAAGTAGAGGCCTTTGTGGCATTTCGAATTTGCTCTGGATACTTCGTTCCTCGACGAATAAGAACTTTTGTAGCTCCGGGATCATCCCCGAGGTTGGTCTCATCATAATTCCAGATATTACAAGGAGGTACATTTTCTAATTCACCTTGTAAGTTATCAAAAAAATTATTGATCACCTCGTGATTAATAGCAGCTCTTGCAAGACTTATGTTACGTGCAACTCTGTTAGCCATTACACTTTTATGTCGATGCATAAATGAATTGACCCATTCAGTACCTGGCATATTATTTTTAAAAATCCTCACTTTTTTCCCTTTTTTGTCAATATATGCTTTTACTATAAATCGCAAATCCTGTGTTGAGACAGGAAAACCATAGGTTGACACAGCAATAACATGAGCAATAAGAGCCTTCTCTTCTTCACTTGATAATACGGTTTGTCCTCCAGCTGATAGGTTATGTTTGCCATGTAGTTTTAAAAATAATGTATTTCTATGAATACCAAACCTTCAAAAATACAATAATCTATAGAAATATATTTTAAAAATATTAAATTAGAAAATGTTGCGGAGAGGTAACATTGCTCACGAATGGACAATTTTTTGGCCCGTATATTCCGGAGAGCTTCTTGGAGGGTAGCATCTGTATAATTTTTATATGGGCGAGTGCCCGGTCGCCTCTGATAATTTCTTGGCATCTCTAAAGCAAAAAAAGTTACTATTCGCAGTTGCGAGATGAAATTGTGACAAGTCACAATTTCACCTCATAATTTGTCGATATTTCATTCAATGGAACGCCACTGTGTTATTATTACGATTTTCTTTGAGGTTAAAACATGTGAGCGTTGCCAAATAAATAGTCTTAAATATGTATAAATCAATTATCAACTATTTTCTACGGTTTAGACTGTACACATGAAAGTTTCTGAATAATTAAAAACTATGGAAAACACTTACTGTATTATGAGAGTCTTGAACAAAGAACGTGCTGTGCTAAGACACGACGCATTACTTATAACATGTTACTCTATCATCTAAGGAGCCCCCTACAAAGGTTTAGTTGCTTCAACACACTAAACGCACCGTTGCCGAATTTCTTCAAATGCGCAATACACTGTGTCACAAAGTCACCTGGGCGTTACAAAGCCACCTCGTTTTACGGTATTTTAAGTTTATTTCTCCGTATCGACAACTTTGCAGAAATCTTAATTACAATTTACGTTTTTCTTACTAACGTCGTTATTTCTATTTTCAAATGAGATACATAGCTAAAGATTAAAGAACTCCAGTTTATCGTAAACCTTTAACAATATTACAACAACACAATATACAATAAAAAAATATCAAAATAACAATAAAAAATATCA
This sequence comes from Tetropium fuscum, assembly GCA_964058915.1. Classification (NCBI taxonomy): domain Eukaryota; kingdom Metazoa; phylum Arthropoda; class Insecta; order Coleoptera; family Cerambycidae; genus Tetropium; species Tetropium fuscum. Next base: position 1,776 of record CAXKVY010016231.1, on the reverse strand, counting down.
CCTATAATACACCAAGAGCCTTTATAATACTGAGATAATTTGCCATTCTGATTAAGAATTTGAAAGCGTGTTACTCGGTCAAGGCCTCGGGAAATTACCAATAGCAACGCTTGAAGAAATTCGAGGGGCGATGCGCATACCCACAAAAGGACAAAACTTCCCTCTGAAAGGGAAGCCCAGGTAGATTTCACTGGAGTTCCTGGATTTTCTTGGACTTCCTTAAACTTTAAGGCCAAGGCCTCGGGAAATTACCAATAGCAACGCTTGAAGAAATTCGAGGGGCGATGCGCATACACACAAAAGGACAAAACTTCCCTCTGAAAGGGAAGCCCAGGTAGATTTTACTGGAGTTCCTGGATTTTCTTGGACTTCCCTGAACTTCCGTAGGATTTCCTTGCATTTACTATATAAAAATATGTAGTCTTTAACATAATATTCCGTTTTGCGGTAGGCGGTACCCTTCACATTTTTTTTGACAAAGGGTACTGCAAAAGAGCATTATATTTTAATATAAACATTAACTATTTTTATACTTTTGAATATTTGCTTTCTATTACTACTAGTTATTAGTTAAGTATCTTCACCTGTTAGTTAGTTCCGAGGTTAGTTCTGTTAGTAACTGAATTTTAAACTACACACGTTTGGTTTTGGTGACAAATCATGATTCACAGTGAAGTCACTTTAAATACAAATATGGCGGACGTGACAAGATGGTGATATATTGTTTACAACCCTTGATACCAAACATGCGTATCAAATGAATGGGATCGAGTTGAATATGATGAGCTACGTTTAATAGCTATATTAATATAATAATAATTTAATAGTAATTATTGTATTTATTTTTAAAAAATTTCTTAATATATGAATTACTTAAATTATAAAATTTATATATATGGTATACTACGAATACTTTCAATGCCCCACGCTGGTGAGCCAAAATTGTGATACATGGATTTATGTATATTTTCAATGCCCCACGTTGGGGCCAATTTGTTATAAATGGATATGTATATGAAAATATGCTCCACGTTGTGAGACAATTGTGATAAATTTTATATATGAATATTTTTATATGCCCCACGTTGTGGAGACAATTGTGATATATGGATATATGAATACTTAATGCTTTTTAAGCATAAGCCCACGTTGGTGAGCCAATTGACAAGTTTTAAAATATTTGTATACTTAATTCCCCACGTTATGGGCGACAATTGTAAAGAAATAATATGGATATTAATTGTTATCAAAGTTATGCAGAGAAAGCACAGAGTATGAACACCTGACAAGTCTGCTATACTGTCACGATCTCGATACTACTGCTAAATTTCCCTAGGCGCCAGTTCTTTGAACATTTATTTTTATTAAATATGAAAGTTCACTGCTGAGCTTGAGTCCTCTATAATCCAGTAGGGAAGGTGCAACTAGGTTGCTTGGAATATTGAAACTAATTTGCTTGCAAATGATTCTTGGTAAATCTTATGGAGACTGACATGTTTAAAGTTATTTAATGATATCAGGTTATTTTCCCACTCTTACATGAGAGTAATGATACCTCATAACTATAGAAACTTGGTTGTTTTATTAACAAAAGGAAAGTAAATATATCTATAAGACAGGAAGTTTAACACACAAAAAGAAGTATGTGGTTACCAAAATTATTTAGAAAAAATGGCAGCATGCTTAAGTGCATACATGCAAATCATAAAACTCTGCGAGGAGTAATATTTTGAAAGAGCTTAATATTAAGACCTACGACAAACTACGCAATCTTAC